>BHDV01065384.1:48335-58343 GCA_005406045.1 Adoxophyes honmai
TGTGCCGAAAATGCACAGTTTGCCGAAATAATTCATGATTTTGGCTACAAGCACCCCAAACAGCTATTGATAAGCGATGTCTTTTCCTAAAACTATATTGAAAACTGTTATATTGGCATGTATTAAATAGTTTTTTTTAGTACGATAGATTGCTTCAATCCACACCTGGCTGAGGGGAAACCATCTTTAAACGTTATTTTTTCAGCCATAAGACTTCCACTACTGAACATAGGCCTCCCCTTTAGACCTCTAGAAGTACCTGTTGGAAGCGACCTGCATCCAGCGTTTTCCGACGACCGTTATCAAGTCGTCTGTCCATCTTGTAGGTGGAAACATAATTCAGTTTTTTTTAAATAGATCAGACTGCCAATTGTTTTTTATTGTTATTTTTATTGTCTTTTCATGACCATTAGCAATGAGACCATGAACCAAGAAGTTTTCTAACTAAAAAAAAATACCTTAAGAAAGTGAGTGTAGCGGCGAAATTTGTGAAATTTTGACATGTTTTTTTTTATATAAAAAGCGAGTTTGTGGTGAAATGCCGAAACACCCCTCGGGTTTTTATTCATGTTCTTTGGCATAGTAACGAAACCAGTAAATAATTATCACTTTTATTGAACAAATCTCACTACGGAAATTAGTAGGTTTTGTCAATTTTCAGCACTTTGGCGGCCATTTTCTCCTAACAGATTGAGTTTGGGCAGCTAAAAAAAAAATTAGTCCGTTATTTTAGACTACTCTATAACATATACCAAAATGAATCAAATCGGAGGTGGACAGTTGGGTACCCTTCCTTGTAAGTAAAACCGTTTAATAAAAAAGGCCGTAACACGGTTTAATAAAGCAATTAATCACAATTGGAACTATTTTGTAAGAAGCAATGGTTCCGTTAACAGCTCGCAGGAGAGTATCCGGCCGCTCACATGGTCATCTCTGTGTTTGTGTGGCTTTCCACACATAAGTTTTCTCAAGGATGTGCAGGAGACTAAATATTACGAAATAAACTACATAATAATATTTTTTGTAACTTACCGAACAAGAGCCAACTTTTGAAGACTAGACTATTATAAGGTAAATGAAAAACTAATACACTTCAAATAAACAACTTGAAAAGCTTTCCACATGGCAATCTTTAACCAGCGATTTTACTACAGCAAAGCGATGTAATATTCCGAATTAGTTATGTCCTTTTGTCAAATCAAATCAAAATGCCTATTCCGCAACCTGTCTTAAATTAAATAACAATATGTGATAATCTGTGTTACTACTGATGGTTCCTGTGTGACTTTATCTAAGTAAGAAAACTCTCCATTTAGAGGCAGCCGGTTCGGAGGACTTAGCTGCGCTCTCGATAGAGTCGTCGTCTAAAGTTGGCGCTATGTTTTGTACATCCTGCTACAGAGCAACGTAACTCGGCTGTAACCAGCACGCCTGCACTAAGCGGGCTACTTTTCTTTGCACTTCGACGTTCCTTGTCGCATTAATACGCATATGAGTGTTACATGGAGTAAGGACGTAACTTATTATTGTTAACGTGGCTACAAAAAGTCACATACAAAATAATAAAATACCTACTACACCCCCAATTGCTTTCAGTTTATTTACAACTGTTTACTTGCTCTTCATTCGGATATTTATCTTCCAACTGGCGTTGACTTGGATTAATGTACTTAACTTATGGTTGATTTCACACTTAATTATTCTAGAACCATGTAGGACTAATGTGGGCGGCGTCACATTATACAAATGCTCGTTCAAATCGAAAATTCTCATTAATCATATTCATATTCTGTGCCACCGATGCACACGTAAATGGCATAAATCGAGACTGAAGTTTGTCCGACTATAATATCCATATTGCATATTTCATTTATTTAATGCATAAACCCGTAATCCGCTTGGAAGCAATGAGATTACTTCTTTTTTGCCTTTGAGCTTTGAGCTCAACTTATTCTGTACATTTTATTTCCCACTTGAAATTTTCACTGAATCAATTAGTGTTATAAAATATCACAGGTGCAAAAGAATTGAAATTTATATTCGGAGTTTCCTACTGCATTTCACAGTAGTGTCGTATAAAAAACATCCACTCCATATAGATTTAGCATGGCAACTGATGACATAGATTCCACATAGCGTCAATCTGGTTGCTCATTTTCCTCCCTTGGGTCTCATTATGGAGTCTTCGAGACGTAACCCGATTGCAACGGTCCGTAGATAGAACGTTCTATTACTAATGCAGCTCTAAGACAAGTTAGTATTGGCGACTACTGCCGGAGCGATGTTTGATATTGACAACGGTAATTTGAGGTAGAGTTTCATATCCACGCCAGTGTGGCAACAAGTTGCATGGCGACGGAAGAGTTTTGGAACGTTGCGATAAATTTCGTTGCTATTCTGTCCAAAGAAATAGTAAATAATGAAGTGTTCAATTTGATGGAACTGTTTTATGTTCTAAACTAGTCATATTTGTGCCGTGTGGCATCGGTTTAGAATAACACCTCTCCATTTCTTCCGTAAGAGGACACCAAGGAAGTAGGTTCATGAATGCTTTTTAGGACACAGGTATGTCTTTTGCCTTTTCAAAAGAGATTGACAAGGTTTGGGATAAGATGAAAATTTCTAACGAGTTCCTTGGGTTGCTCTGATTTTCCAAAGTCCGTTCAAGACAAAAAAAATAAGTTTATTGTTTTTAATGTTTTTTAGCGAGCAAGTGCTTTCGGTTTAACTTTGTACTGTTAGTTTTTTCGTTTTGGAGCGATTTGATCAAAATAATTTGAGCACAACACGACGCCTAGTACGTGGGATCACCATTTGACCATATAAAATTGTCCTGTTAACATGTTTCTGTGTGAATTATAAACCCGGTAAATTATCTTATCCTGCCCAGTAAGTACTAACACTTATGTCGAACAATTAGCGAATTTCGTTTCTTTACCTGGACAGACATCCCACATTTTTATTTGGTTTACAGAGGCATATAAGCTTTTTCATTACATGCACTTTTTTGCGGCCTGATAAAGGCTTAATGCAATAGGTAGGCTAGTTGAATGATTGAATTTTCACTCAACTGCAGAAACAATACACTGATTTTCATGTAGGCAAGTTAATAGTGAATAGAAAATACAAATGGATACCGTAAAACAATAGCTGGCCAACAAAATAATTCCGGAATTATGTTAAATCCTATTTCGGGCAGATTTTCAGAAAATTTGATCCAAGTTTCGTTTTCAGTTTAACATTCTGCTTGTTTGATGAATGAATGAATCGTCTCAAATTCAGCGCATCGATAACGAAAACGGCTAATGATCGGCATTTTCGGCTCTAATTCAATGGGGAAAAAACGGGCTACGAATCTGGTAAATGAAAGGTAAACTGTGATTTACGATTTTTGGCGTATTAAAAAAAACTATTTATAAGGTCTCGTTCAAACCAATTTTAGGTGGAAGATTGCACTGTGTTTCATCATTTTCTTATATTAGAAGTTACAGGTGGGTGGGGAGCATCGATTTTATCACCTTGGAAGTCTCTCGCGAAAACAATTTAGTTTAGAAAAGAACGATATTGGAAACCTTAACATAATTTTTGAAGACCTCATAAGTATTGGGAACCCCAAAGATTATTTTCCATATTTATGTGAAAATCGTAATGCGGTTTATAGAATACATCTACTTCCCGAGTTTCAACAGTATAGTTCTTAAAGATTTGGAATAATGTAGCTGTGACTTATGAACGGACAGAATCTATAAGGGTGCCGTTTTTTTTTGCCATTTGGCTACAGACCCTTAAAAATGACATGCAGGGTTGATCGTAAGAATTAAGTTATCGAATATTACCGGAATAAGTTATTTAAATTTTCCAAAAATATGTTACTCCTATTAGCGCAAAAGCCTCGAGTGCCGGTTTTAATTGTTATATCTACTCGTACATTGACTTGCATCGTTGGTTGTAGACATACTACATACAAAGTTCAATGATTGCGAAGCATTCATACCGCAACGGGTTCGCAGCACAGTTTACAAAGAGACTGAATCATCGTACGTTATTGTACAAAGCTATTACAGATTTTCTCAAATTAGGCAAGTATATAGAGGACAGACCCACTAGAGAAACAATGTTGGCCACCCAGGCCCGCAAAAAGTTAGTGGTTTGTCACTTACTAACGTCACCGTCACTGTCACAGAAACTGTATAGAGCCAATAACCGTAGAGAAAAAGGGACTAGCGTTACACACGTTCTTGGGCCGGCCAATAAGAGCACAGCGATCGCCTCAAAGGTTCGGCGGAATCTTCTCCGAACAACCAAAATTACATTAGTACTCTATTTGGGTCCGTTCTGTCCTCTATGGGCAAGTACGAGTATTGTTCAAAAATTTACCGTGGTGCATTTTTCCGAATTATGTAATTCTTAATAAGTTCCCGATTTTCTTTCAACAATGTTAGAAAATAAACCTTAATCCCAGTTTAACAGATTATACCTAATTACGATCTTCCACCCCTTAACATTGTTATCCCACCCTCAATGAACTTTATGTACTTATAGAAAATACTCGAACTCGTAACATGAAATAACAAGCTAAATGTCTGTTAAATCATCATGGATCCAGTCTATTCTAGCCACCAAAATCAATTTCATGTTTTTTTTTTCCAAAACTGTCGAATTTAACTTTTATCATATAATTTAAGAAAATTATTATTAAATATCACGGTTATAAACTATTCTAACACGAACTAATGTGGTTATCTCAATTTTTACAAAGTATCATACAGGTACGAGGTTGAATTTCGATATGGCTCGCACTGTTAATTTTTAACACAATTTCTCTTTTAGTAGCTTTACCCCAATATGTTTAACAATTATTTAAATACGCGCCCTATTATTTTGTTACTAACTTATATACCTACTCAACTCATGTGCTACCTATGATTATCCAATTAATATCGTAATATCAGCTTGTAACTGATAAAACTTATGGAAGCGTTCGTTAGTGTCTGCTTTCATTATTCATTAGTTAGTTCAAGTCGACATTATTCGGGCTAATTTGTAGCTTTTTCTCTTTCTGTGATTTCATTGTACAATTAATATGAATATTCAGCCACCTGTGGCATCGCACTAATGCTTTCGCTATGTAACTCAGATGTTAAAATAACAGAGCAATAACATTGCACCTTTAAAAAACGGAGGTAAAAGGGTAGAGCGTTTCCTGCGGATGATAACCGTTGACGAGAACAAAGGTTGAAAACGCTCGCAGCAAACCAAAGTCAAAGCCAGCAGCGTGCAAAATAAAATTATAGTGTACCTACTATAAACCTGATTTACTTACTGGGAACTTCCTGGTTTAAAAAAATCACATAACTAGTAAGTATTTGAACCTGAGTGTACCTACCCTATTTAAAATAAATCTTTGACCCCATTTATTGAAACTGAACATTTATACATTCGCGTCGAATTCTATAGATGATACCTGTGAAAATAGTATTAAAATCGCGAAAATATGGCTCTCGCTCATTGTCTCGTGATCGATGTTAGCTTAACGTTCGAAATGTTCGCTCATACTCATACTTATTTTTTAGTTTAAAAAAGTGACCGGCTTCGATTTTTCAAATAATCCACGACGCGAACTGAGGGAAAGTTGGACAAAACTTCAGCGGTTTTTTATCTAATTCCGAGATTTCCAAAGCGGCATTGGACACGCAGGGGACTTAACGTCGATGTTAGGAAAAAAACACGTTTTGAGAAAATAGTAAATGTAGCAGTATGGTCGACGAGAGACTGACTTTTGGGAACATGTGACGTACCGATGTAATGTAAAGGTCGGACTACTTTACTTACGTGGATCGAAGATGAAAGAATGAAACTTGTCGAGCACAGCTGTGATGATCTCGTGGCGGAGGCCGCTATGCACAGAATTGACCACGCGGTGGAGGAACTCTTCGATGGACTGCAGCAAGTCCCAAAGTTGAACGTCGCTGCCAGACGTGCGAGCTAAACAAAAAACAGATAGTTATAGTTTATCAAAGTTCTTTCAGGAATAGGACGGTAAAAAAACAAGACGGCCACGTTCTAGGACATTCACCTTACAGGGCATTCTAATCCGCAGCGCCCGTACCAAACGTCTTATCTATTGTACCCACGTTATTTCTCGCTTACAGCAATACAACGGCTGCAAGAACGAATCAAAGACTTGCAGTAGGAGTATTAACAAACGCATCAAAAGAAAAATATGTATTCATGCTGTATCATACGGTTTATGAAAAACATTGAATGCCGTTGGTTTTACAGCGTGAACTTTAGCCCAAGCCTGTCACGCCTTATTCCCTGCAGGGTAGACAGAGACGACAGAGCGCCATTCGCTTCTATTCTGACATACTTCTTTCGCTTCACTAACATTCATCACTCTCGTCATACACGCTCGACGGTTTCGGGTACTCCTTATTTGGCCTCCCTTTAGTACATCGCCGATCTGGTCGATAAACGTTCTTCGAGGGCGCCCTCGACCGACTTGCCCTATCACACTTCTCTTGTAAATTTGCTTACATATCCTTGCTTCATCCATTCTCTCCACGTGCCCAAACCAACGCAGCATACCTTTCTCTACACTTGTTACAATACTCTCTTTCAGACCGCACTTCTCTCTAATCACGCTATTACGCACCCTATCAGTAAGTTTGATTCCACTCATGATTCGCAAAGAACGCATCTCAACTGCATTCACTCTACTTTCATGTCTCTTCTGCCTCACCCAACTCTCGCTGCCATACATCAAAGTAGGTACTAGCACACCGTTGTGAATAGCCAGACGAATATTCTTAGAAATGTCCTGACGACTCACAACGAAGTTAAGTGCTCCATTCATTCTATTTCCCGCTTTTACTCTACTTTCGATATCCTCATCATACATACCGTCACTCGTGAACATACATCCCAAATACCTAAACTCTCTCACTTGTTCTAACCTTTCGCTTCCAATAGGGATGATGACTGGGTAAAAAAAATGTAATTCTAATTAGTCCGTAAGTAAGATTACGGAAAATGTGAGACACATGTTTTTTTCTTTTTTCAAATAACTAAACATCGATAAAGTTATAGATCATCAAACTTCCGGAGTGGGGGCTTGTGACGTCACGCCTAGGTAAAATTTGTACCTAGGCGTGACGTCACGCGAAACTTTCAAGCGCTGTGTTGTCGCCATTTTTCGATTGTCAAATAAAAGAAAAAATATGGGTACAATATTTTTTGGTAATCTATCTGACGGACTAAATAGTTTTTTTTAGTCATCTAGCCTATTGTTATAACACATTCAGTCATCTCGTCGTTCTTTTCTATCACCATAACCTTTGTTTTACTAACATTCATTTTCATTCCCTTCTTTTCAAAAGATTCGTTACATTATTAATAATGCCCGCATTAAACACTTTGTCATATAAACTGCAAATATTATTATACGCAAAATTATATGCAAATATTATTGTATGCATGTATTTCTAACAGTATCAAAAATTATTATAAATTTTCATAAACCGTTTGTCATTTTTTTTTTAAAACCAGAAGCATTTTGAGACTTAGTTTTTGATAAAGCACTAACTATTCAATATAAGTTTAGCCATGCTTTAATTGCTGATCAACCTTTATTACGTTATCTCAATTGTCGGACATATGGTAACACACAACTATTGCCATCCCAATAGGCATTAGTGAATGACGCGGGCGCGGTGGCGAGTATCCGCGAAATAAACCTTTGAAACGGAACAAAGGATTCCCAATTCAAGTTCTTGAATCACTCAACAGTGGCATTTCAAATAGGCACATTAAATACTTAGTTGACTGGTACTACAGAGGAAAAAGCTTTCTCAGAAAATAGTTTACGTTGATTACGTAGAGTAGATCATATATTTGACGCCCAGAATTACAGTCTTTGTCCTAATTAAGAGGAAATATGCCGGTCGAAGGAATTGTAAAATAGGTATTTGCTAAATCTATTGCTGTCGCGCCGTGACCTACCCAGACGACGTCGAGTGCGATAAGAACAACTACAGCTCGGACCGAAAATACCTATGAAAATTATTCAAAAACAACGTTTCGTAGTCCCCTGATTTCTTCTCCAAAACTTAACCGATTAAATATGTTTTTTCATTAAATGTTTAAAAAATGTCATAACTGTGTTTCTATGTTCTTATATTTTGATATGATTGTGTTAAAATTGGTTTCTAGAGGTTTGAACACAACGGAAAAAACTTACCAATTTTTCATGTTTTTGAAGGTCAATATCTCTTTTAATAATTCAATAAAGAAAACATAGGAACATGCTAATATATCATTAGATTGTTGATGTAAAAAATCATTGCTCTACGGATAATATCCAGCGAGGAATCAGGGGACTACGTTTCCATACAAAATATGACCGCTCCATTTCCTCTAAGTGACTATTTTAATGGACTTTGTCACTTTAACGCCATGATCAAAAAAGCCATATGGAATGACTAATGACTGGAAGGCAAATGAACACTTACATTATATTGTAGGTAATAATTGCAGATAGTTATTGTCGTTAATATTTTTAACCAAAATGACAAAAAAAGACTAAGGTCACATTATTTATCTATCCGTTCCTCTGTCCGACTTTGTTATTAAAGTTATTATTATTATTGTAAAACAAACTATCAGCGACGATGTAGGAGCGAAAGTTGTGAGTTCAGGGAGACTTGCTTTAAGGTCAAGTGGTCAAAGATGTCGCTCCTGATAATGTGCCACGAACTGGCCCGAAACATATAGAGCTAAAGTACCTAGTAGTCGATTTAAAGAAGTGAGTTCATTTACTTCATTTCACTGTAAGTAAGTGAGTTTCGCGGTGGTTTTATACTCACCAGTTCGATTGATTTTAAGTGAGCGATAAAATAACTTGTCCTTGAAAACCAATCTGTTTTCTTCAAGGATCTCTTTTTCTTATTAAATTGCGTATGTAGTTTTTAACTTACAACGAAAAATGCCAAAAGGTTCACAATTTCCGCTTCTCTCATTGAGCGCAATAGAAACGTTGAATGCAGGTCGTGACGCCACAGGATTCCAGAACGTTTCGATCATTGATTCAAATTTATACGCAAACAGCATGTATTAAAATGACTCTTGAAACTAAAGGTACCTACTAGATGTAACAACACCAGTCTGTAAAAAAATAGTAAAAAACAACAGAATAGGTACTCCTACTCACATAAACATTTAACGATGTCCTGGCAATTCTTGACAAGCTCATTGGCAGGTGGTAAGTAGTTGGGCTGCTCATTCATTAACTTTATGTACTGCGCAAGCGACTTCAGGTCCAGCTGGTTGCGATTGTCGTGCACCAGCTCATGTTTCTTGACAGCCATAGTGAAGCTGTTGACAAAGAAAAAAAATATTAGGGCCTATTCGACATGCCAGAGAGCGGGTGCCGCGAGATGGATGGCGATGACGGGTTAGGCCCAGACGGGGATGACGGGAAGACCTGGACCTGTTTCTCAGCAACTGGCCCGAGGCTGCTCTGGATCGGGAGGGATGAAGAATATAGTATAGGGGAGATCTTTGTCAAGCTGTAGGCTACTAACCTAGGCTAGATATTAAGGATTATTAAACACGTACTCAGAAATTATTGATGTATTATATTGTATTTATTTCTAGGTAGCAGTTCTGGGTTTAGCAGAATACTGTTAATTGGTAAAGTCATTTTTAAACGATAATAATCTATAATGATTATGATTACTTTTATAATTACTAGTAGGCATTAATTATATGCTCGTAATTTACGCGCCAATTGTAAATAATCAAGCTTTGTAAAAAATGTAGGCTTTGAAATTATCTAAGTTAAGCCTTCCGGGCTGTTTGGAACTAATCTCGAAATACACTATACCCAATACGACCTAAAATCAAAAAGACCTTTTCTCATAAGAGATGAAACCCGAATGGACTAACTCCCAAAAAGAGCGGTTCTCAAAATGTACTATTGTCAATAAGACCAAATTTCAAATAGACCTG
>BHDV01065384.1:70708-94614 GCA_005406045.1 Adoxophyes honmai
GGGGGGGGTGGCCACCTATGCTAGCTATGCCACAATAATCAGTTTAAATAGGTGTGGGGCCCCATTTTTTCATTTGCCCCAGGGCCCTTGATTACCTAGCTATGCCACTGAATGTAAGGTAACACCACCAAACATGGATAAGGAACCAGTAAGGAACAATGAGCCTTATTTAAAACTTACTAAAAAGACATTGGGATCCCAGTGGTTTCTCCTGTGGCCTTTCATGCAGAGAGTCCTGGGTTTGAATCTCAGGCTTGCACCTCGGAATTTTTGGTAATTTATGTGAGAAGTTATGTTAGTTAGTTAGTATGATGAAGGAAAACATTGTGAGGTATTGTAAACAGTATGATGTAATTTGATGTTTTGTATGAAGTTCCATATCTGCACTGGGCCTGCCTGGGAACTACAGCCAACTGGGTGTGTTTCCATAACTGAGGCTGTTATTGTAATAATTGTTATTCACTTAAAAATGTTACCAATATTTTTTTGTTTGTTATTATACAGGGTGGAAAGTTTCAATGAGCCCTGGAGGGGAACTACTCTAAATCCTTTAGTTAGCTCATTTTACTGAAAGGAAACATTCCTTTATTTTAAGAAAGAAACAAAACTTCATTTGAACACTTTGTAAAATACACTATGTACCTATTATTTAATGTCATATTAGGTAAACATTAGGTAGCATGCTTAATTTTTATTTTCTTATCCAACAGTTTGGACTGGGAGAACTTCTAGTAAAGATACTGCAACTGTTTCCAAAAGTGAAAAACATGTTGCGCAGAGAAGTAGATCTAGATTAACAACCACACCATTCAAAAGTAAGTTAAAACCTGATTGTTTAAATTGTCAAAGAATGTGTATACCTATATGCTAACTTGATATGCTTACCTTTAACTTTACAGATACTCGTGATTCTAAACAAAGTGCCAAATCAAACAATTACTTGACTAAGAAAGATAATAGTGTTCCTAAATTGAGTCTTAGCAGTAAACCGTCATCTAATAATCACTCACTACCTGACACCACCCGAACCAGAAGTGTCAGAGACAAAGGTATGTAATTGCGCTTTCACTTTATTCAGCAATATTAAAACTTGCTGTAGTGTTCATTGTATATTGTTTTTTTTTTTCAGAATTACCAAGGAATTCCAAGTCTACACACAACAGTCCAAAAGCAAGTAAAAATGTAGCTAATCCGAGTGTAAATGAAAAAGAAATATCATTATTGAATAAAAAATTGTTTGACGACATGAAATATACTAATTCAAAACAGCTGCCGGAAAAGAATCATACAGTCAAAACAGCTCCACAAAGCAAAACTAAAATAGAGTTATTAAAGGATATTAAAGCTAATACTAGGCCTATCACAGTAATACATGTGCCACTTGATCGTCAATTTTACAACAAGAAATTAGAATTAGAAGAAACAACGTCAGAGAGTACTGTGTATCATACAAATGCCTATGTCAATGTAGATGGAAGCACTGATATGGGCACTGATGTGCACCCTAAAGATGCAAATGTTGGAACAACTCCCCTGCCCTTGCTAGTGAATCAGGCAACTGAAACAACAAATGCTCACTTAGATGATATTTGTGGCCTTCAGGACAGTGCTATTCAAACAGAAGCACTAAAAGATGTCTTTGATAAGCTTGATATACCAAATGTTACACTAACAAAAGATAAAAGTAATTTTCCCAAAGAGGATTTAGTCAGTTTTTGTAGTCATTCTTTACCGAATCTTCAAACACCTATAGCACCTTCATTTAAAATTAGTCCTGAAGAGAAAAGAAATGTCAGTCATCACGGATTTGCAAACAGCAAATCCTATATAATCGGCCGAGCGACTGTTACATACACAACCAAACAAAAAATAGACATCCATGTTGTCGGCAGCAGCGACGACGGCCTAGCTAATCAAACGCCTAGTCCGTTAGCTTACCCGCTAAATGTAGTTTCCGTTTTTAAAAATAAAATGAATGATAGTGAGATCTCTGAAAGCTCTGAAGAAGATAATTTTATAAATAAAAAAGATAGACCTATTGGGTTAGGCAGCAATCTTCGTGAACTTCAAGCTCTCGACTGCTCTTATATTTTGAAAAATACTAAATTAATAAAGCCATCAGACTTGATAAGTACTATAAGTGTCAATAATGGAATTTTCCAAAACGACTATATCTGCGAACAGTTCCAGAGAGAATTACATTTTATTGATTCATTTTTTGAATCTTTACAATATTTAGAAAGCTGCTCTTTATCTGAAAAATGCTTCCCTCTTGAGAAACCTGAAACGTGGATTAGCCAAACTGGGTTAGATTTAAAAAATACGGAGTATAACTCCTTCTTGTCCAAGCTCGAAAATGGCGCCAACACACAGCCGCATGTTGACGATATCGAAACAATGGCCTCGAAAAGTCTTTGTCTGGTAAGTGCTATTCGTAATACCAGTAAATATTTTGACTGTAATGATTACACATACACAAGAATCCGTTCTGTAAATTGAGTCATTACTTTATCATGTGCACCTAGAATGATGCTGCTAAGTTCACGCGAGTAAAAAATGTATTTAATATAATTTGTACTAAAAATATTAATTATCATTTCAGCTAAATTTACTTATCCGCGATGAGCAGAGGCGAGCCAAGAATCTCCTTTTTGTATTAAAAATGCGAGAAGATGCCTTGAAAGATTTCACAAAGAGTCAAATTATTTGGTTAGAAAATAAGAAGAAGCAAGAAAATACCGACGTGTCGACGTTGAAGAAAAAACAACGCGGTGCATTATTGAAACTGCAGCATGAGTGCGGAGAAATGCAACGGATGCGCAAGGCTTTGCTGACACTGTCGGAGAAGCGTAAGGCTGCTCTCATGAAAACGAGGAGTAACATAGAGTTAAAGCTAAAGAATAACGTGGACGTCGATCAGATACTCTTAGGAAAAAAGAAGTTGAAGAGAAACACAGCCGCGGACCGCAATGTAGCACCCCTCAAATGTTTTGATTTGTCAAGCAGTGGTTGTGAGGAGAGTGTGTCACCTAAGCACAAATCAGAAAAACCGTCTCTCCAGGAGCCCCCGGCTAAGATCTCATCGGCCGAAAAGTGCATCCAGACGGGCGAAAGTGTTTTAGAGACTCCAGTTTTTGTAGATCAAATGACAGATACGGCCGCAGAAAACTTTGTTGCTGTCGACGGAAGCTATTTAAATATTCTCTTCCAGAGCCTTTCTTTGCCGCAGATATTTAGCGGTGGGAAACAATACGAAGTGAATGAGGAAGCGTTGAGAAATATTGTGAATTCATCTAATAACTCTCACCACAAAGCGCTTTGTGATGACGATGTTGTCGAAAATTTTATGGATAAAATTAAAAGCCGTGATTCTGACAGATCTACATCGCCGTCCACTGCGCACAGCCTCCTGGACGAGTACGACCAGTACTACAAAAGTCTCAGCGACGGCGGCAAATCGCCTGTAGATTCCCCCGAAACCGAATACCACAGCCAAAACTCCGTGTTCGAAATCAAAGACTCATACGTTCAAGTTTCTGATCTCAAATTAGACCATTGTGAAAGAACTAGTGGACAAAGTGCAGGAACTATGACTAGTGGTAGTGCTGAGACTGTGCTGAATCGATGTGATTTCGAACAGGGTTGTGATTGCGAGCCCTCGACTTTTTCTGCGGAGGCTCAAGCAGTGAAGGGCAGAGACGTAGCAGAAGTATTAAGCCAAGCTGGGCCTTTGCCCGTGCCTCCGGGTGCCGCCGCGTCGCCTGAGCCGCCCGGCTCTGACGGGCCGGAATCTACGTCTACCAGCTCTGGTAAGTTTCAATTGCTAAACTTCTGAATGTTGTTCATGAATGAATTTCAAATGTTTTATTGTTATTTTAGAAAGCAGCAGTTCGAGCAGCACAGCGCTGTGCCCGAGCGTGTCGTCTATATCAACGCTCGCGCCGGGCCACGGCGAGGCGGAAGAGTTGCGCCGCCAGCAACTAGCCATAGAAAGAGAGGTAGATACTATTGTTTCCTTAGACAGAGTTATTTTGTTTAAAGGGAGTGGTTTATGGCTGAGATTCACCGCGATTTTGTGGGTCCTTGAAATTGCATTCGTGTTTGATGAGTAATGACGTCTGGTCCATACGGTTTGCGTGCTTACAGTGGAACTAGGAATTCCAATTGAATATTTGAAATTGTTTTTCCAGATAAAAGCTTTGGAGCAGCAACAGTGTCAGCTGTTAGCAGTCCGAGAGATACCGGACAAACCACCGCCACCTTACACCCCGCCTCACACCCAAAACAAACCTACTCGCACTTTCCTTTTGGACGACGCCACCGAACATAAAATAAAGTCACGCGTCGCACACGGAGTACCCATGACCGTCGACCCCACCGATCCATTCGAAGTGTTCATAAAAGACATTTGCGATGAATCTCTCAAAAGACAGCGAATGGAACTCAGCGACAAGCCGTGGGACGCGTGCAATCTGCTACCGCACAAGCAAGAAGCGAGCCAGGACAAGATCGGGATAAAGACAGTCACAGAAGTCAAAGATGTACTCTCTGGTGTACCTCCGACGGTTGTCTCGGGTAATAATGCATTTTCTAAATATTTCGCCGTTTCAGAAATCAATTACGATTATTTAATCCTCTTCATTTCTTCTATGGAAGTCGTAACAGACGACTAAGGAAAAAGGATCAGGTATGCTTTAGGCGACAGGCTAGCGATAGCAACCTGTCACTATTATACCTCTTCCATTTATGTTTAGACCTAAACTTGTGCTAAAATTAAATAGAACTCGAATTAGTCCTAATTTGGACTATGGAACGAACTGTATGCTCTACCTACCCTGCTTGGAATTACTGGCCAAATTGAATAACTTCATAAGTAAAATAACTTAGAACTGTTGGCCAAAAGGCCATCTCTCGGACTTCTAGATCTGGCCGTTTAATTCAATCACCCGAGTTGGCCGTTATAAATATTACAGTTACAACCTCTTGTAACTTCGCTTAAAAGAACAAAGAAACAAATCTGTTACTATTTTATGATTACGTCACCGATAGTCTTCACAGACAAAATTACTGTGTAGGTAGTCTAATGCTAGGTTTACACGGGCCTAGTACTTGTCATTAGTGTAGGTGGTTAGGGACTTATATGCACAGTGACAAGTGGCAAGTAACCGTCTACACAGTGGTGTTAGTGAATGGTATTAGTAACAAAACACTTCGGCAGCTTTAACTAGGTAATCTACTAATCACTAATCAAATGTTTACACCACTCGACAAGTGACAAGTATTAGTAGATTTTTACCTGGGGTAGGTGCTTGTCGCTTAGTAAATAGGAACGGCTTCTAATCACTTGCACTTGCAGTTGCACTAATACTAAGCACTTATACAACATGTTTACACACCTATGACAAGTGTAAGTGGCAAGTACGAAGCATTAGCTACTAACCCCGTGTAAACCCGGCATAAGGCGCGCGTGTCTTCTAGCTAAGCCTACAGTGTGACAAAGGGTCGTTCGTTTGGCAGGCGTCGGTGCTCGGCGGTCGGACCACATAGACGATATCTTGTTCGCGGAGTGGCGGCGCTGCGAGCCCGAGTGGACCGCCTTGCACGCCGACGAGGCGGCCGTCAAGAACCAAGTGTTCGAGAGCATCTTCCAGAAAGTTCTCAGCGACACCATCGACCAATACAAGAACACTGTCCTCGGACTAATAGACTACAAACACAACCCCGTGCAGAAACCAAGCAGGAAAAGAGAAAAAGAATACAAGAACACGTGAACCAGCCAAATCGCAGATATCCAGTGCGTGTTGTCAAGGTTCGGTTTGGATAAACGTGATCAAAATTGTATGTGTTGTTGTAAGATAAATTATTACAGGTTACAGTGGTTTTATGTATTTATAGTTGACTATCACAGTATGATAACGAAATGTATTTACGCTTAACATATTTAGGAAAAAAGTCATTATTACATTATGTGCAGTGCAAATATACGTTATACTTATTTATTCGCCACCTTTAGTCTAAAATTAACAGTTAATTATGAAAAAAAAAACGGAGATTCGTCAAAATTACTTTTAATGACTGTAATGTATTAGGACGTCACAGCATTACCTACTTTAAATTCAGACTGTAATTAGGTTGCTCACTGTTTTCCGTCAGATGTCGTATTTTTTTATTTCTATTGAAACATATATCTAAATCTCGAGTTTTCTACTATTTTCTTCATATTTTGACTGCCGCGATCTCAGTCTACATTATACTGACGGGCAATATAAAGGTTGGACTCATAACTTTACAAGAAACTTGAGTCTTTTTTATTGTTCTTGACTGTATTTCAGTTTTTGTACCTTATTTACATTATGGAATTATCTACACACGTAGCTTCTATACGTATGCGATGTTTATCCTGTTTTTACGACTTTATTTAGATGTGTCAACGGTTAGTTTTTATTTACCTATATGTACCTATTATACATATGATACTACAAACGTGAAGGTTAATGCTACAGCACTCGCGGGCGTGCAGACGTTGATTTTACAAAGTCATAAATTCTCAAAATGCCACACGAAAAAAAACAGTATCTGGAGTTAGTCATCCAGGTAGCTTTCATCTTTGATCAGTCAGAAATTCAATTTGCGTTGTGTAGCTATACTTTGAATTTATCTTTTCATAGATATGACTTATTAAACATAGGTATTCCCTAGTTTGCAATGTCAATTTTCAATACAGCTTATCTTGACAATGAAAAATACATAACTCCTGTCTTAAATCGAGTTTAGCTCGACATGTTTCGGGCTAGTCCGCAGCCCTTCATGAAAGGCGACGATCTAAACTTGGTTTATCACGTGTTATACGTATTATTCATTATGAGTGAGTCTCCTGGTAGTTTTGTGTTGAAAGCTTTTGTTAATCTTAATCTTTTAGACTTGTCTGATGAATGCGTAAATTTCCTCTCGACTGTTCTGAACGCTCATCAAGATTGATGCAACATGTGTACGCCAGCGCGCCCGCGCGTATACTCGAGAGACCGTCTTTGCGAGCGAGAGAATCGCAGCGCTATTATTGTCGTGCCAGTCTTTTCTATTCTATACTCTCCCAAAATCCGTCTACGAGCGGTTCTATCGCTTTTATAGCAGTAATCGGCACGACGGTTATATCGCTGCAATGTTCTCGCTTGTGGAAATGCTACCATTGCATCCGTCTCATTGGTTCCAACGATTACTAAATTAATAGTAATTGCAGTGTTGCATGTTCTACAGCAAAAGCGAATTTAGTCTGATTTATTTGGCTGAAGCGAATGCAATTGTTTGCCTTGTGTTATACTTATAGATTTTTTTAATTTCAATATACGTGTATTAGGTTGTTTCTGTACAGTTGAGGAAATTTTAGGCTTAGTTGTTTAACTACCCTCTATTTGTACTTAGACGAACTCCATCTTGCAGTGTCATATTGTACCGATCCTAGTGTCGCTATGGCCAATGCTAAACTGTCACCGCATGCAGCATGCAGCACGCAGAACGACCAATTGCGTCCCTGGCGTTGACTGTTGATTGGTTGTTTGGAATACGGTTGCGCGGCGATTGGTCGGTAGCAACTGCCATCTCTGCTGACTTCGGTCGCCAAGCATAGCATGGAGAGAGATCAGATTAAAATGGCGTCGTGTCATAACCAGTTTCAGGATCAGGACTATGTACGTTGAACTCTACTAAACACCATTTCCTCGACTGTACCGATACTGTCGATACTGTAACGATAAGGTCGATAAATACGAAATCTAACTACCTAGCCTTTTAGTTTAGATCATCTTTTCCTTAAAGATTAGGTATCTTAAAAAGAACTCAAAAGAGATTTTATACTAAATTAAAAATTTGTATAATGATGATGACACGGAAATCATGTATCGCGTTAATGAACGCGTCAAAATTTTAAAGTGTTTGTATGTTTGTAATGTATTTGAAAATGTGGTCCATGAGGCCCTAGCAAAATGGCACCTAGGAGGATTCTTACGAAGTAACTTTCTTAACCAGTTGAATAAAGTGTTCATTTGAAGCTTATACCAGATTTGTCAGGGAGTCAGGGTATAAGCGTTATTTTTTTTATCATGGAACATAATGGTACTGATGCCATTCTAAGCATATTAGCAAAGACGGATGAATATAGACCCTAAAGCTGCTGTGGCATATTAAGAATCAAAAGGAGTAAATTTAAGTAGATGTTTTGTATTGGATGTACTTGATAGTGATAATAGGCGTCAGTGTATGATGTGGTGTTACTGTATCTGTGTACTCATTGTCTAGCCAAAGATGTACTCAATTGACCTGGACTTATTAAATTTGGGGGTCTTACAAAATAATCTATAAATTTGCACTCCGGTGGATGTAAAATGGAGTCCCAAACTAATACTTCCTCTGAACTTGTCAAATCCGCAGTCGAGATGCAAATAATATCTTTGTGTACGGCCCTTAAGGTACATTAGTGCCGCCCGGCTCCTGCAGGGCTAATAGTCTAACGTGATCGGAATCGGCGCAGAGGAAAACGATGGTAATCCTGAACGTCGCCGTAAAATGCTTGGCGTAACAAAACGATTCCCATTGCGCGCGAAACGGATGTTAGGTAAATCATTCGTTCAATTCAACCATGGAGCATGGGTTTCGATAGTCATAACGTTACGCGATACCGTTTGCTTTAATTTTTAAGCGACATTGGTTTCGACCTATAAGTTTAAGGCGATTGCGATTCCGAGCGCGTTACGCAATAGCCCTGTTGCACCACGTCTTGCCTGTAATGCCGTTCGCTCGTACTCATGTTTAATAATGGTATCTCCGTTGTTATGTCTTGTTTGTAAGTATATTTAATGGCCGATCAAGCGTGTGCTTTATTGCGATACCCATAGCCATTTAGTATCTGTCTTTGGCGAATGTTAACTTTGTTAAACTAGGTAATATTACCTAAACATCTAGTACTTTACTGCCACGCAATGTAATTGAAAGACATGTAGAATGATGTTTAATAAATTACAGCCCAGAAGTGACATTATTTTGTTTATTCAGGAATATTTATAGTAGAGAAAATATCACATAGTTCCTAAATTTAACACTTACCACTTAAAATTATAAATACTTACGTAGTTTATTACTTTAATTTGCAAAAATAAAACTATTAGATACATCTAATATATGCTACTTCATGTGAATTCGTGCTAAAATTACGTTGAATACTTGTAAAATAATAATTGAGGACATAAACTGTCATTAACAAGGATTTTTTTATAAAATTCACATGGGATAGACTTTTCTTCAGCAATTCAATCTGCCTTACTTATCAAAATTACAAGTCACGCGTGTTTTGAAACAGACAGTAAGTGGAAGCCTTTTTTTACTTTGCCGTAACAAATACAAAACATTATTGCATTGCGCTATACGGAACCTGTATCTCCGAATCGTGAGACCTTGATTATTAGGCTGAGATTGGAGTTAGCTTCGTAACCTACTTCAAATTTTACAAGAAACTTTCATCAGAGCTAGATTGAAAAGTATCCTAATAAAGGCTTCCACTTCGTGTGTTTCTGATTTTTGACGCATACGATGCTTGAGTATGGACAGAACAGTTCCACTTTTACCAGTCAACTTCTGCTTACTCAACTATCGTACGAACAGTCGGTCAATTCGATAACTAGGCCACTACTAGTTGTAACCAAGGTTTAATAAAGTGGCATAATAATCAAACTTGATGACTGACTGTACAGTTAGGTATTTAATATGTACAGAAAGTAGTGTATAGTTTTTACTTTACTTCATAAAGCATGCTTTATGAAGGTATATGACAAGAGTGTATAGTAGACGCTGCCATACAGTAGTGGGCACCGAACATTTTGGTAATGAAATTTTCAGACTAAAAAATTCCAACTTTTATAAGACTAGTTAGTGGTTACTAACTTTTAAATAAATTACGTTATGCTAACATAAACTTAAATATATATATGACATCGGTATCGCTTTATTCCTACAGCACGCAACTTTTTGAAAAACATAAAATTAAAATCCATTTTAGATTAGTCAGTGCCCAGTCTCTTTCATACCTTGTCGCAATAACCGATTTGTCCTACTCACAAATACTTAGCAAATGCTAATGTACGACGCTACTATGCGGTTTTTTATGCGACATAGGTGCAAATAAGATGCGTAAAATCTACTTTTAATTCTGACTAAACAACTTAGCATCTGAAAGTTAAATAAAAGGGATACACTCTCGGAGCAGCTGCTGTTAAACACCTTAAACACGGAGCGCAGTCGCCATGGCTCGTTACTCCCGACAAAGGGTCACCAATTGGCCCGAAACACGTCATGATAATCTCGATTTGAATACATTAAGTGTATCCGATTTATTTTACAATGACTGAGGCTCACGGTGGTTTTGTTTAAATCTCAGCTTCTGTTTTTAAATTCCCGCTTGCCGTACGTGGCGATTTGTATTACGGAGTCATAAGGATTCTCGCACTTACTTCACTACACAATAACACGTCTGTCCCACAGGCACTGCCACTGTTATACAAAACCGTTATCGGCAGTTGTACCATTACAAATGTAGTGCAAAATGTTTATCCATCGTACTTTATCCGACAATTTCGTTTTTATAGTGCTTCTAGTCTCAATCAGCCTCAGTACTAATCGTTTTTCTTATTTTGACGATTAACACTGAATAGTAACTCAAAGTCGCTCAACGAGCAATACTCAATACCTATTCGGGGTGTCTCCACGTGATCGAATCAAAAACAAAAACTATAAGGGTTTCTTGTGGACTACGGAACCCTAAAAATGATGAGATCCGTAGACGAACTAAAGTTACCAATATAGCCTACTGGATTAACAAGTTGAAGTGGCAATGGGCAGGCCACAATGCACGCAGGTGGCCGATGGGGTCGAAAATTCTCGAGTGGAGACCACGGACCAGGAAGCGCAGCGTAGAACGTCCACCTTCAAGATGGACAGACGACCTTATAAAAATCGCCGGAAGACGCTGAATGCAGGACGTTTCAGATTGGTATATGTGGAAGTCTAAAGAGCAGTCCTATGTTCAGCAGTAGCCGCCCCTATGGCTGAGATGAGTGTAGTTCCATATTAATGGATCGAAAATGTCATAATTGAATACAATAATTGACTGACACTATTCTGGTGAGGTCGTATTCCGAATTTTCCCGATGGCTAAACATTTTGCAGTAAATCTGTACTCCTGTTTTGCGACGGCGGGTGGTACCTTTTGTCGGTACATCAATCTTCATCAGGTTGGTTGATGCAAATAGCTAGTCATCTGCTTTCAAGATGGACTCCAGTGGGTTTGGGCCTTTTCTCCTTGGGTTTGAAACCTTGACGGTTTCCGCTAAAAAAAAAAGTTGAATCGTATTATGGTGCATAAATCGTTATTGATTGTAAATAGTTTGGCGTTTCAAAACTCACTGGTCTGTCCTAAAGATGCCTGTGTGACTTCAAGACACGCCATCCACTCGGTAATACTGATTTTCGAGTCGTGGTTGACGTCGCAGTACCGCGGCAGCTTGCGGCCGCACCTTCTGAGTGGTTCCACATTCGATATCAGCTGATGGAACGACTTCCATTCCCGGCGCTCCAGAGCTTTGTTCTTGTCCTTGTCTAGCATCACGTACGTCCAAGTAGCGGCTTGTTCCTCTTTTGATGCACCCCACTTCACCATTTCACTGCAAAGCAAAATGATTGTGTTTTGTTTCAAAGACATATAAAGTTAATTAATAAAGTAACTGCACCACAATACGGTCAGCAAAAAAGATATCGACACGGTGTTTAAAAATATGTTACCGGAAAGTAACAAAATCCGTAAGTTTATAAAATTACTAAAACTTTTTAAGAAATTTATAAACTTCCGTAAGATTCTAAACGAGAGAAAATTTGTATTAATTTACGGCCACATTTTCGTAAAATCACCGTATTAAAAAGTAGTAGGCTTTTTATAGCATTCTGTACGAGTATAAACAAATATCTTAAATTTATGTAAAGTAGTCCCCGGCAAGTTAAACTGCACGATTTTAGACGGAGACAGTGAATTTTATTCGCGCATCTCCTTTACCTGAAAAAAGCGCTGCAAAAACTTGCTCTCTCTTTCTAAAATCGTGCCAAATCTTGAATGGTGTACTTGTAACAAACGGCGTTTGTGTGTCTAAAAAGACAGACCCAGGCCCATTTTTGTTTCGTGAGGATCACATGTGCCGCAATAAGTTCACACATTACTACATACTACTATTCTCTTTTCATTAGTCCAGGTCGATGGCCTACGCATATAAGTATATTTTATTTGATAAGTGCTTACCCGGGGCCTGTTCCATTTGTCGTCGCTCCCATCTTTGTTATGAAGAACCTCATCAGGTCACGCAGGAAGTTTGACTTCATCGGTTCGGGACAACCTGAACGATAATAGTTTGAAGCTGTCATACAATATATTCGCTACATCCTCATATGTAGCTCAATTTAACAATCCGTCGTCCGCCGTCTCTATGCCTAAATATACTTATACACTCATTCAAGATCCATTTTCATGACATTTTATATTAGCAAGCTTTTCTTTCAATTAAATTAAGATTTGGTTCAAACTATGCCAGTGTTAAGGATTGCTTTTCGGTCATTGACTTGAGCCTGACTCCAGTCGCAGTGTGTCCAAGAAATAATGGTACACAACTCAACTTACATACACACATACAACCATCTCCCCTGTACTCCCAAATGGGGTAGGCGGGTTTCACGCTCAGTGACCACTTTTAGCATAATTTTAGGTTTTAAGTTTGCAGGTATTATGGTAACAGGTTGCTATTTAGGTTGAGGTCTATTTTAGGCAAATCCTTAGGCGCCTCTTATGACATCCACAGAAGAATAGGACAGATATTCTTCTTTTCCCGACATCTTACGGGGTTATCATTTGCAGTTTTGTCTAGAATCCATGATTCTAGAAACAATAGTGTCGAAGACTAAAATTGCACGAACCTCTCATAGGGCTAGCGTGTTGCGGCGCGGCGTCGCAGTCGGGACGCCGGTCCTTGACCGAGGACCCTGGGATCGGCTTGCCCGTGTCCTGGTGCACGCACCAGCAGTACCCGGTGGACCGGTAGCACTGCGCCCGCGCGTACCGCCCGTCGCCCGTGCACTCGGGCACGTAGAGCGCAGCCGCCCCGGCTTTCTGTATTAAACGGGAAATTTATCTTTCAATTACGTAAGTAGTCATACTCATGGTGCAATATACAGACTGTTTGTTAAAATTGTAGTATTCAAACCAGCGTTTCGCAGTTTAGTTTAGCAGAAAGGCTGTTTCCACTAGAAATGTGCGAGGATGCGTTGCTAGGGTTGTGTTTGGCATTAACCAATATAGACGCTTCATTTACCTATCCTCGCTTAGCTTAGCTCAGTGGAAACAGGTCGTAGGAGCGAGGTTTGGTACGTTGTTGTGTGTTGGGAGGTGGTGTCTGGCTAAGATGTGCGAGGTACCTGAGCGGTGCGAGGATGCATAGCGAGGATTCCGGTTCTTTATGACTGAGACTGTCTGAGGCTGTCTAGTGACTACGTTCGCGTCCGTTGGCCGACACAAAACCTCGCACCGCTGAACTGTTTCCACCAAAGCTAAGCTAAGCGAAGACAGGTACACATCCTCGCTACGCATCTTTGCACCGCTTAGCTACCTCGCACATCTCTGGTGGAAACGCAGCCATGGGTAATCGGCGAATACGAGTATTTTTTCCTGGTAGGTATGTGCATATTACAGGGAATCGTCTGCCTGCGTGAACCATTATCAATACATAGAGTTGTTTATAAATGCTACGAGGGCTGATTGAAAAGTTCGCGGCCTGACCAGTAAAAAAAAAAGTTTTTAATTTTTTTTTGCTGCCATTTTGAACTGTCATTATTCACATGTCATCCCGCGAAAATTCAATTGTACGAAAATATTTAAAATATTTTTTAAGTTTGATTTAAAAATACGGGTTAACAGATTTTGCATAATGGTCAATTTGGAGCATCGTGCTGTGATTAAATATCTTTATAAAAAAAGATTGACGCCGAAAGATATTTTTGAAGATATGCAGTATACATTGGGGCAATCCTGTCCATCATATACGATGGTATAAAAGTGGGCAGCTGAATTTAAGCGGGGACGAGTCGGCATCGCAGATGACCATGACCCCGGGAGACCAACCACTGCATTATATGTAAGATTCTAATGATAGATCGACGATTAAAAGTAAGAGAAATAGCTGACATCGTAGGCATCTCCTATGAAAGAACCCAAAACATTATAGTCAACGAATTACGCTTTTCGAAGGTATTGACGAGATGGGTTCCAAAGCTCTTTTCAGTGGAACAAAAAATAACTCGTCTAACAATTTCACGCGACTGTCTCGACCTGTATGAAGCTGACCCCAGGACTTTTTGGACAGGTATGTTACTATGGATGAGACGTGGGTCCACCACTATGCGCCCGAGACTAAGCAGCAATCAAAACAGTGGGTTCGTGCTGGACCTCCGCCTGCAAAGAAGACAAAGGCCATTTTATCGGCGAATAAAGTCATGGCATCAGTCTTCTGGGATGCAAAGGGAGTAATGATGGTTGACTATCTCCAGAAAGGTATCATTGTAAACTCGGACTACTATTGCGACCTTTTACGCCGATTACGAGAGTAACTGAAAGTAAAAAGACCTGGATCGTTGACAGAAAAAGTTCTCTTTCACCTGGACAATGCACGTGTGCACACGTCAGTAAAATCGATGCCAGAAAATCACAACTGTGGGTTTAAATTTTGGCCCCACCCACTTTATTCACCTGATTTGACACCATCGGACTTCCATCTGTTACCAAACTCAAAAAAACACATGAGCGGTAAAAAAAAATTAACCAACCACTAGGTCCAAGCTGAAGTGGACGCCTATTTTGAAGGCCTGGAGTAAAGTGTCCTCAAAAGTGGTGTAATGTCATTGGAATCCAGATGGAACAAGTGCAAAGATCTCGACGGGGACTACGTAAATAAATAAAAATGATAAATAAAATCTTTGGATTAGATTTCATACCTAGGCCGCGAACTTTCCAATCACCCCTCGTATTTGTGTCTGTGTGCACCATTACAGGTAATATAAAATAATAAATGACTCTCAAAGTTATAGTTGAATGAGTGTTTCATATTCGCGCTTAACAATCGCTTTGTACGCATTATTAAATGTGTTTTGATTTTACAAATCCTGCATAGTGAACAAGGTGTTAATAGGCTAGCTGTTAAATACAAATATTCAGTGGAATACTTGTATAGAACTCGAAATCGTGTATTAATATATTGTCTGTCTTACACACTGGAAAAAAACAGTAGGTAGTAACATAATGTAATCTTTAATGACGTAAAATCGCAATGCACTAATTAACCATCGCAAGTTGCAGAAAAGATGTCGTCGCACCAGGTCAACCAAAAGAGTCGTACTGGTCTTCTGGATCCAGTAGGTAGATACTTAATTCGTCACTATACCTTATCGGTTTAGGTAGTTAAAACAATGTAAACAATCTTGACGTGTCTTTTTATTTAAACGTACACTTTATAAATCGAAATCTTTACATTTTACAATTTAGGTATGAAAAAATCATTTACTTTCATAATTGAATTGTATAGTGTAACGATTTTCATTTTTAGACTGTGTATTTCAACAAAAAGACATGTCAAGATTATTTATATTGTTTTAACTACCTAAACCGATAAGGTATAGAAGAGATTTATATAAAAAGCTATTGTTATCAATTTATCACAAATATACATTTTGGTGTAAACAAATTTAATTTCAAGTACCTATATATCGATTACCTAGTCAACTGTTTATCGACCTGTCTGTCGATCAGCTTAGACACTGATTTGTGGAGTTTAATACCTACATCCAGGATGTTTAGGATGTTACGAGCTCTGGCGCTATATAAGGTTCTAATATAGTCCCGGAGTTCAGATAACAGATATCGCGCCATGTATACTACCGATCACAGACTTATATCGAAATAGATGACTCAAGTGTATGTACTTCGCGTGCCAAAAGGGAGAGCAATGCTCTTCCTTTGACGCGATTTCATTTTGTTTTGTACCACTTAGGTTTAACTGCCTAGAGACAGGACAACTCGAATAAGGTGGCGTCACCATTGAATCGGTTACACTCGGACTGTCAATTCCCATCACTAAAGCACTCGTGTGACGTTACAGTAGGTAGAGAAAAAGTGGCACGTTTGGTTTTCATACAAATGCAGGAACTCGCGGTATCTATTTCGATATAAGTCTGTGCTACCGATTACTCGATCGATGGGGCACCAATCGAGCACTGGTAACCGCTACGTTTACTTGGCGTGAGTATTTGTCATAAAAAAATTATAAGAGCAAATACTTATGACCGTGTAAAAACTAGTTGACAATACCTGTTCGTCCAGGACGGCTTGTCGGTCTGTGAGGCAGTCGTTCGCTTCGTCTTCTCGATGGGATTCCGCCTCCGAGCCGTCAGGCGCGAACGAATGACGGATGATCCCGGGAAGCACTGGAAAAAAATGTAGAAGCTTGTGTTATTTAAGTATTGCAGCGAAAACGTGCGGGTTCCAAATCAAACGGTTCGGTTGCTTACTTAACACTTAATTTTTCTTAACTTGGTAAATTGGTGAGGACCAAAAAGACCTGCGTTAAGGTATGTTATGACGTAGTTAAAATTTCTGGTAACATTTCCGTTGGGACACCAAATAAGTACCTAACCATTAATTATACAGTCGGTCAGTATGAGGAAGTCTGAAACTATACGATATAATAAACATCTCTTCTTAGGAACCATGTCATCGATTTTAATAACAAGAAAAACTGCAGTCAATACATTTCAAAAATATTTGTACCCAGTTTGGGAATCGAACCCGGTGGTTTTGAAAAAAAAAACTCTCACTATTTCTATTCTGGTAGATATCGATTGTGTAGGTCTAAGCAGTAAATTTGTGTATGATACATGATTTCTAAAATGAATAAAAGGCATTGTTTTTACATGCTTTAATTTATTTTTGTAGGTGTTCGAAGTGACCACAGTTACATTACAAGCGTAGTACGAACGGCAATGCAGTTTTTCTTGTTATTAAAATCGATGACATGAATCCTAAGAAGAGATCTTCATCTTCGTATGTCGTATACTTAGTTTCGGACATCCCCGTAGGCACTTACCGTTTTAAATGGGCCACCCTGTATGGCTCACCCACATACCGAAATTAGAACAGTTAGTTTTTGTTAATAAACGTTCAGTACCTATTTTCCCAATTATTTACTGACCGAGACCTAAACGGAATTTGAAAACCTACTTATAGCACAGTCAGCAGGAAAGATATCGATACGGTTAAAGTTTATACGAATCTACACAGGGCGATTTTAATGCTATATCGGTAAGAATGCGTATAAGTACAGTCACGAACCGGGATTGTTGAGCCACTTGCCACTGTTCGCAATTTAGACGTGTAATCAATGACCGATGTGACCGACTACATGTCAGCTATAGGATTAGTATTACACGACCAAGTTACAAACATAGGTAAGTGGCTCAACAATCCCTGTTCGCGATGGTACATGGTTTACATTTGTTGCAGACTTTATTTAAGTTATGGTATTGTCATGAGCGATTGAATTAAATATTCAATGGCATCACTAGAAGGCTGTCCTCGCCACACAGTTGTGGCCCAAGTGCTAGCATTTAACGCAAGTTGCTTTACTCCAAAATTTAATAGCGCGATGAAGATAAATAATTGTGCAAAAAAAAGTTGGTTTTAATATTTTGGGTAGGTAATTAATATAATGGTATTGTATGTAAAATGATTATTTTATTATTCGGCGTTAAGATGAAATTAGCATAGGACGCGATATCGCGTTTTCGGCATTGAATGGGAGTAGGTACCTACCTACTAAAGCCTAATCATACGTGCACGATGTGGATAGTAGAGTGGCTTAAGCGGCAATTACATTTAGAAGTTCGCCGCATGCGGCATTCGGCGATTGCATGCAGTGTTCAGAGGACTGTAGGTATGTTCAATATCAGCTCAAAGAATTTGAAATTTACCAAGGGTCTTATAATAGTGATAGGTTACATTGTAGGACACGGTAGTCAGGGACCTTCAGCGAGCGGCAGGTGTCAAAGGCTGTAGTGTCATTCTCTAACGTAACTAAAGAAACTTGTCGATGAGCGCAACGTAGAGCTGTGAAAATTTCCATGCAATCACAGTTAATTTTGACATCTCGACGACGAGCTCGACAGCAGGTTCACGTTTGTTTTTTGTAAAATAACACTACTGAATACCTGGTTCAGAGTATGTGACGGTAGTCGGCAGACAGTCTAGTGCAGGAATAGCGAACGTTAAATGATAATAGGTTCGTGCCATTTTTTATGAAAAAAAAAAATAGTAAAAGCTATCCGTGCCCTCAGATATTTTAGGCTAAACTAAACAAAATTACAATTCGTCTAGACAAATTCGTTAGATAGATCCGTCGATAGATTCGTCTGTATCTTTAGGCTGAACTATTTCGTTGCGTGGCAAGGTTGGCAAGCGTGTCATTGGTTCCCCATCTATCTAGTGTAAAGTCGACGTTCGTTGATCGACTCAGTGTAACCGCCGGTTAAGGTGCAGCATGTGACTCACCGGCGCTGGCGTCCGGCGGCGCCTCCACCTCGGGGTACTCGGGCTCCTGTTCCGGACCGCTATCCTCGTCTGCGTTCAACGACATGAAGAAACGGAGAGAGACTATATATTATTATTATGTTTGCACATCCATTTGCATTTGTAGCTACTAATGTAAACGCAAAACCGGCCCAAACGGCGCCACGCAAGGTCGAAACTAACGTGGCCCGGGTTCAATAGGATTGTATGTAGATTTTTGCTATCAGAAACCGCATTTTTATGTTCTAGCCTTGTGATTATTACCGTTATTCGGTATCTGACACAAAGCGGTGTGCGAGTTGCTGACCCAACGTATATTTAAATAGCATGTTGAATTAATTTTATGTTATTAAATATGAAATGAAAGAATGAATGCCTAGTGGATTTAGATAATCATCGAATTAAGTATCGAAATCACGTGATCAAAATTTGATGCCGGGCGACAAAAGGATAAGTAAGTTAAGTAAGTATGAGGTACTATAGAACCATTATTGCTTCCTGTCGCATCATAGAACTTATTTACAGTAAACATCACAATGGCATGCGCGTAATGTGATCAATGGTTCGACTGTACTTAGGTCATTGTCACTGAAAATTCCTATCAATATTTTTTGTAAACCACTCTGTGTTCATTCAATCACTAATAATAAATGGACTGAATATTAAACTTAGTAAACGTAGGTGTACCTATAAGATTTGCAGCCTATAATAGAGAAGAGAGGACCGTATATTCAATATCAGCTCAAAGAATTTAAAATTTACCAAGAGTCTTACAATAGTGACAGGTTACATTGTGAGCAAACTGTGACACAACTACGAAGTAATTGGAAGGAGAGTGCATTAGCGCTGGGTACGCGTATGAACTACTTTTCAAGTCCTCTCATGCTGAGAGCAGACTTGTCTCCAACGCTTAAGACCGGTCGCGGAGCACAGCGAAATTCGAGCATTGACCCTCTGCTACCTATCTCTGTCACATGCCTGCAGTAATAGTGCCCTCACACAAACACAAGTGCACACGTCCTCAAGTGCGAGCGTGAGGGCAATATTACTGCACGCGTGCACCGTTCAACGCTGAAATTTCGCTGTGCTCCGTGACCGGCCTTAAGACGTATAGCTAGTTCCACTAGAGTTGAGTTCACGCACACAAGAACATGTATTGTAATGACAGCGGGACTTTGACATTCACTCGTTCAATTCGTTCATTTTCCTTTTATACAATCAGTTCTTCGTGTTATTGTGTGGACTTCAACTCCCGTGGAAGTACCTATAAGTTAAACATTTGGTCACAACATCAAGGCAGTAACAGACACGAAGGGCGGGGTTTTCCCAGCACATCAAGTACCATCAAGATACCAGCGTGGTGGGAAAACCCGGAGCTACTCACAGTCCGGTGCCGGGGGCTCGGGGCTCGCGAGCAGGCACGCCGCCCACTCGGCGAGGGCGATCTCCCCGTCCCCGTCCCCGTCGCAGCCGCGGGCCCAGGCGCGGGCGCAGCGCTTCGGCTTCACCACCTGCGTCGAACCAGTGCCAGTAGTTATTATGCCCAGTTCACATTATTCCAGTAGCATTCCAGTCCAGCAATCCAATCCAGTGCTGGAATGCTACTGGAATAATGTGAACCGACACTGGAATGCACAATGACTGGAGAGACCGTCAACTTTTTATTCCAGCTCACCCAATGTGCTCACGCACTGCTATGCTATGCTATACTCCAGTCAAGCACTGGACTGGATTAGCTCGCTGGATCAATGGACTGGATTAATGTGAACTGGGCATTATCTACATACAATCACGTCTGTGTCCCCAAATGGGGCAGGCAGAGCACACGAAACGTGACGTGACAATGACTAAGTATTTCAAGCCTCGCACACATCTTTCATAATTTTAGGTTAAGAGTAAATGGAAGAGGTATAGTGACAGGTTGCTAGCCTGTCGCCTAAGGCATACCTAAACCTTTTTCCTTAGTCGCCTCTTACGACATCCACGGAAGAAATGGAGAGGTTCTTCTGTCCCGACACCACACAGGAAAGTTCTTATCTAAACAAACTAAGTACAATTTTCGATACAAAATGATAGCTAATCGTTAATTACTTTAGAGAATTAGGTACACCACAGGTGTTTGCATTGACTGTACTGATTAGCGTAGCATAAACTTGTCCATACAAGTGCATTGTCAATTTTACCTCCACAATTGACCGTTTTATCATCGCCTTTATCTACCCAAAAACGAACTTAACTGAACTTGCAATTAAATCCACCGTTGCTGTAGGCATTCGAACTTCAAAGATGCAGGCAAATTCAGATCCTGAACTGAACAGTTACTTAGTAATATTTATTTACCTTTTTAATAAGCCTCCTTAGCCCCCTGTATTCTGGTTTCTGCAGCGCCCCACTCCTGTCCCGGTCCAGTTCCCTGAACTTCCAATCGGCCACAGCCCTGGGTTCCATGGACGCACCGCCGGGGTCCGACCTGGCTCTCTCATACTCCCCGCTGAATATCTTTATCAGATTGCCGTTGAATAAAACACGGTCAGCGCGAGAGCAACCTGGCAAACACAACCTTTATTAATAATAGTAACATCATACGCCTCGCCATACAGTGTGTTAAGTAATATAAGTAGCTACTCGGTTTTCAGGCTGCCGTAGGGAGATCGCTTTTGAAACCTGTCCTTGTCCTTTATAAGGGACAAATGTGAAAGCAAACTTTAAGTCTTTATTTTAAATTCAGTTCAAGGCAAAATGGTTTGTAGTGACCCTAGCGCCACCTATCGTCCAGTAGTAGAACTTCTTCTACAAACGTCATCAACTTTCAAAATGTTCTACTTCGCGCTAACGAAGTTTAGATGATCGGTTGCATAAATACAACTTCCAACTTACTCTCTGTGGACTTCGGTCCCCAAGCATAACGTCTGTCAGGAGAGAGATTGCTCTACTGGAGTCTTTCCCACAGGATGAACGTCAAAGCAATGTTATAGCCCATAGAGGACACAGACCCACAAGAGAAACAATGTTAGCCACCCAGGCCCGCAAAAAAAATTGGTTTGTCACTGACTAACGTCACCGTCACTGTTACAGAAACTGTATAGAGCCAATAACCGTAGAGAAAAAGGCACTAGCGTAGTACCTACTCCGAGCGAGATCCAAATTAAAATATTAGCTTCACTTCTAACGATAAATAGGAACCAGAACCGGACGCATTTTTATTGCAGAATAGATAAAAGTATTAAGTATACACCTACAATGAATGTATAAAAAATTAAACAAGTAGAAATTAACTGAAAAAAAAATGCAAAGTAATAATAATAATAATCTTGTAAAACAAACAAAATTACGATTGAACACATAATTTTAACGATGAAATTGATCGAAGGCGTGTTTAAAATAGCCCTGTTTGCAAAAACATGACTCAAATTCATGCGATTTTATAAAAAAACAAGGCGATGATTCTTATTCACATGCATCAGAAATACTTAAGACCTTCGTCTAGAGCTTACTTCTTTTATTCCGTTGACCTCGGACCGATGACCGACGTCTCGTGTGCGATTTACCTGCGAGTAAAATGCCCGCGATTAAGGCTGGTTCGATTCGTAAGCAATATGATTGAGCCACAGTGTGGCGGTCCACAGAACAACGTAAAAGTTGAGGTCGCCTCACAGCACGCAGTGTACACGTTACTCAAATAAATTACGAATATCGGTTGAGATACAATTTTAATGGAGTCCAGTCGGATCAATAGGTAGTGCTTATGAATGTATTTATGTATGGTTTTAGAACATTTCGCCCTCTAAAAGTTTGCACTGTTAAAAATCTTAAGTCATAACAAATCTCATGTTTAGTATCTACCTTTGCGGGCTAAATTGCTGACCAGTTGATATTTGCAATTTCTTTTAATGGTTAATTATGCGTCTGTGACAAGCAGCTACATGTCTAAGTATGGGTATACGGATTGGATGTGGAAAGTAAAATATACACATAATGTGTAGGTATAGACATGGGAAGCCGGAGGACTGTCTGCACAACCGGTCCACGCGCAAACAGTGATGGGCCAAACTTTATTAGTCGATACTTCACCGAAGTTCATTCTATTAACGCAATCAAACTGGAATATATCACTGTATTTAATCACTGAAAAATCTTTCAACGGTATCTAGTACAAGCAGTAATTATTGTACGTCAATCAAATCGAATATTATTAACTTCAATAGCTGTAGGTATGTATATGTGATGAATGAGAATCGTGTAATAATGCATGTACTTAATTTTGGAAAATTAAAAAGGATATTTTTAACTACAATGTTAACGTACTTATGTAGATAATATATAACTTTTAAATTGAAATTACATAAAATCACGCCTGTGTTCCCAAATGGGGTAGGGAGAGCTCAAAAAACGTGACATAGACAAAACTATTATTATGACTACATCACGCTTCGCAGCCAGTTCTAGCATAGTTTTAAGGTTTGCAGATATGAAAGAGGTAGAATAGTGACAGGTTTGCTAGCCTGTCGCCTAAAGCATACCTAAACCTATTTCTTAGTCGCTTCTTACGTCATCCACGGAAGAAATGGAGAGGTGTTATTCTATCCCAACACCACACGACAAAATTAAAATATACTTTAATTTATACATTTAAATTTAACTTTAAACGATAAATAGATTGTTTTACTTATGAACAAACAAGTCCGGTGTCAGTAACACACTGAATAACAAAATTAAAAAAATTATATTCCAAGTCCACTTGTTATGCTTATTAAGTGTTTAAGTATATTTTCAACCATTCTTGGTTTACACGTTTAACATCCCTTAGACGTCTACGCTGTCCCATCCCTTAGCGCGCCCAAACGGTCGATAAAATGGGCCAAGAAAAAAGGGATACAAAAAAACACTCCAAAATCGGGTTTGGTTACCGTCTGGGCAGACTTTTTGGCGCCTGGTGTTATCGTATTTGCGGACCCATTGCTTGCCATAATCATTCTTGAATTGAAATTGGAAAAATTTAACAAAAAACATTGAAAGTAAGTAGATATGTACCTACTACCTACATATATTTGAAAAGTGTATTTAGCACCAGCGACAAAAAAAAAACATAAAACCTAGAATTAGTATGTGTAGATAAAAAAAGTAGAGTCGATATCTATATATATAAAACTCAAAGGTGACTGACTGACATAGTGATCTATCAACGCACAGCCCAAACTGCTGGACAGATCGGGCT
>BHDV01065384.1:95594-106483 GCA_005406045.1 Adoxophyes honmai
CCAAATCGAAATACATGATAATTCTTGAGATCTCTTCTGTGTCATTCCAAACTTAATGCGAGCGAAGCCGCGGGCAAAAGCTAGTTAAGAAATAAAGCATAAAAAGAGATATAAACATTTACGAGAGAGTTAATTATTCTGTAAAGTGAACATGTTTATATTTAAATCTAAGTAGTCGGCAGTACACTTAATTAAAGTTCTCGCCTGTGTCCCACAGGTCAGGTAAGTGCTGTACTGAAAGTAATTATAAACTCTGGACAGAAAACTACAGCCACTACAGGTTACTTCACAAACACGGGCTCCGACAAAGCATTCGTTTAGAAATACACCGTCTGTAGAGTTTTTTTCCCCTATCTTATGACTACGAAGTGTTCTCTACGCCCTCACCCAAAAAAAACTTAACTCCATTGTGTTTCGGCGTCAGGCTGTCTGTGCCGACCGCTGTTTCTAAGAACACGACTTAGAAGTGTTGCAGGCTTATAATACTGCTCATTGTTGTGATGAATTATACGGCAAATGTATCATAGTTTACATTATCACTTGGAGTAAGGTGATTGTTATTGAAAATCTGTTATTTGTTGTCTAGTATTACTTTTAACGATTTTGATGTTTTTTTTTCGAGAAGTACCTACCTAGTTAGGATCGTTAATTTTAGTATCGTCGGAAATAACATTGCTGTATCACTACCTATTATTTATATGGATGTTTACGCTACCTTCCAGTGACCCCGGGCGGGTGGAAGACGCGCGTCCGTCCGAACGACCATCATTAAAACAAGATCATTTTTCACGTGTGCCACGAACACGCAGTGACGCGCACACATGTGCAATATCTGCTTGTTAAATGTAACAAAGTACCTACATGACAGACTATTTTATAATAACGTTTCAGTATATAAGGACTTAAGGATTGCTGTCTCAAATCAATGCCTAGGTATTACCAAAATAACAAATAGGCATTCAGCTAAATTTATACCGAGTCAAAGCTGTTGTATGTCATAAGCACACAGTTGAACTCTGAATAATTCTAAATAGTCTCTTGTTAATAGCTGCTGAGATTACGAAACAAAATGACAGGATGTAAAGTACGAGTAGAGAGTAAAGAGCGCCAGCGGATTCCCTGCTAACGGGGTCAACATAAGTGGCAATAAATGTTTAATTGCTTGCTTGTGTACATCGTGACTAACGGGGGCCTGGCTTTGGCGCCGCCACTAACTGCCTCAGCCTCATCCGATGCCATGCAAAAGCAATCGCTATAAACCTCAAAGATTGCCATAAATGGGCGACAGGCATTCGTTGTAGATATCAGCCGATTACTAATTAATCAACCATTAACAGTGTTCCGCAACGAGTGTGGGTAATATAAAAGCCAGCTGTTTTATTAAATCTACTGACAGCACTCGCCTTTATACAAAACACATATTTCAGTTCATCTTAGCCCAGCAATCGGCATGCTGCTTTCATAGCTAAAATGCTGCTTATTAATAGTTTAAAAATGTTTCTTCCATGCATAGGTAGGTATCTATAATAAAACAAAGTGCAGGCGAATGACTAAAGTTCTTGAGTCATGGCGAGTTTTTACCTGAGTTTATTTTTGTAAATAAAATTCCCGCTTTGCTTTGCCGCTGCAAATAAATTATATTAGTCATTGACTCATTTGATGAAAAAAGCATTACTAAAATAGACCGGACTGGAGACTGGAAGACTTACCAAAACACAAACGCATAAGCTGTGGCTATTTTTTAGTCTAGAGAATTTCCTAAATCAAATCGTGTCAGGGAAAATGGTTTTACATACTTTATTTGATTACCAGAGTCAAATTTAAATGGTTTTTAAGCTTGTTTTTACGATTTGTATGGTAACATTTGTAGGGTAAGTAAAAGAAGAAAATCGACTATCTAGTTTGTTGCCGTCCCTGTTAACTCTATGGTTTAAATACCAGTTTGGTATCATCAATATCATGATGAACGTATTTCCAAATATACTAGGACAAAGCGATCCGTAATTACCAATTGGGGAAACGGGTCAAATGCACCAGGTCATAAAGAGGTGCGGGTGAAGACGATCGCAAGGTACAAGTGGCCGGGACCGGCGCGGGCGTCGCCCTGCGTAGGCAGACCCTTTGTCTGAATCTGAAGCGAACTACGCCTAACAATGCTTCTTTGCTGCCTACATACTTGTCGCATCCGTGGGTCAAATTAATTGCGTTTAAGTTTGAATGAAAAAGCCAGACGACTCTTAGTTAGAACGCAATAATAACTTTTAGAAAGAACGAAAGCAAATTCGTTTCTTTTAGTATGTGAGTAAGTAAGCAATACCTTAGCAAGTAAGTTTAGTAGTGTGGTAAAATGTATCTGCGTTTTCCCACTTCACGCCAGACAAAAAGTAAACTATCTGATACGTACAACGCAATTACTCCTGACGCGCAAATTCAAAAAAATATTCGTAAGTAGGTAATGATGTAGTGCAAAATATTTTCTGTGTATTTTATTGGTACCTGAACTCCGTTCATGATGACTTATTACTTAGTCAGCCTCAATATCAATTTTTGTTCATTGTTTGGTAATTTTTTGTCATGTTTGAGATTTGAATTACCTAGCTACTTATAAATTTAAAAATCAGCGTTCGGGTGCCATATTGTTCAGGCATTGTTAGTTTTATTTTCAGTAGTAACTATACATCTATGTTATTTATTTTGTTGATAGTCATACACGCTAGTCGGTACCATGAATAACAAGTTCATGACTTCTTTATACCGATACAAATGCCGTTCAATTCGATAATACCTGTGCACTAAACAACTCTCGAAATTGCTGTCTTCCGCCTGCACGCATGGGGCCCCTGAGCCCTTTTATTTCTATAGCTAGTGTCAGCCGAGTGTGGGTTTGGGGCTACAATAGCAGCAAACTCCTGTTCAGCCTTGAACTACGACACCTATTAATGCTATTATTGAACACTGCTATCTAAGTATCTGCTTGGCGTACAATAGAGATCTGTGTCGGAGTCGCGCTGATACAGCGGCAAGAGCTAATAGTTAAACGACATCACCATACATACATCATACATATCTACATATTCTCACGCCTGTATTCCCAAGAGGGGTAGGCAGAGCACATCACCATGCTCGATCTTATTCCACTTGTTTAAGCCCCTTATATTAATTAAACTGCATGGTTAACGAATCACCCTACTCGTTACCCTTATTTCAATTTTAGTGCTGGTCCATTTATCTAAAATAAATCAACGTCGGGCTTGCTATCAGGTATATGTTGAGAAGATGCGGCGCTACGTAAACACTTGTTCGCATCTGGATCATTGTTTACGGCTTATTTCAAACATACTCCGACTGCTATTTACACTTTACGGCGTTAGTCAGAACAGATGTTGGAAATCCGGCATTAGATTTAGAAAATTTACAAGTAGGTACAAATTCATTCGAAAACAATAATAATAATGATTTTGCTATTCAGTGAACTATTTTTCAAATAAATATGTAGGTAGATAGTGATATTATGGCTGAAGCAAGCGCGTCTTAAGTAATACGAGTAAGTTATTGTTTTAATGTGTACAGTAGGTATTGTGCAATCGCAATCCGCACAAACATTACAGGACAAATCCCCTGAAATATATTAAATTTCGCAATGGCTTAACTACATTCAGACACATTAGTGTCTCAAAATCAAAAGAATTAGGAATTCAACTTTCATATAGGCAATAATGAGGTACAGTCCCCCACCATTTAACTTGGCAAGGTTTTAGGTAATTAGTGGAGGTTACTTAAAAATTGCCAAGTTCAAGGCGGGACTGTGCCTAAGGATAACTTGAATCCGTAGATAACAAAAATCAGCCCTGTTTATAATTATCAGTAAATAGTGTGAGAGATCTAACCGGTATTGGTACAGTTGGGGCGGCCGTTCCTGACGGCCGTGTCCGGCAGCGGCTTGCCGTCCGGCGTGGCGCACCAGCAGCCGGCGGCGGCCCCGGCGGCGGCGCACTGCACGGCCGCGTACGTGCCGTCGGCCCGGCACCGGGGCACGAAGTTCGCGCGCCGGCCGCTCTGCCCGCTCAGCGCATAGCGCTGCGTTATCAAGCAGGACGACTGACCCTCTTGGTAACAAATAAAGGTAACAATTAATCTTTGAAAAACCTTACAAAACAAACAACGACTTTTAAGGTTGACGACTAAGCACGCTTCATTATGATTCAAGTCGTCTACTAGCACCTATACATTTGCCCATGTATATTTGACGTGGAGATGAGACAGATCTAGATTAAAGGAAGGTCAGATGTAGACAAAGACGTAGTTGATCCGAGCCAGTCGCTGTTGAACAAAGCCTCCTGTATAGATCTCGCGATCGTAAATTATTGCCTTGACAAGCTCGTGTCTATGTGCTGAGGCGGCTGTTACTGGGTGCTCGAATGACTAGTGGTTCGAGGGCTTACCAGCACATGGTCCTTTCCTGGCAACGGCTACGGGCTCGCCCGCACACTGAGCTTTGATGAGATGGCAGCGAGTCTGGTAGGTGCGGCCGTCGGTGCCGCACACGGCCCGCCGGGGGCCCGCCGCCGCGTCGCACGTCGCCGATCGACCGACGCAGTTCTCGTTGCTTCTCTGTACAAAGAAATAGGAGATGTTGATGCGTTCAATTCGATGGAACGGTTTTATACGTCAGGTTTAAAATAACACCATTCTGTTTTTCTGCGGATGTCTTAACCGGCGGCCGCTGAAGAAATAGCTTAAATAAGTATATGTATTTCGCGCGACAGGGGTAAAAACCTAAGAAATACTAATATTATCCTAGAAGTGTATCTACGAAACGTGGTGTGGAATAGTCATGGTTTGTCGATGTAGTCATAATCATAACTGTTCATGGTCATTCCTTCTGACAGGTTTGGAGGCTGTATTGAACATTGTTTTGGTAACTTATCTATGTAGTACATAGTTATTTTCACACATATGAGCCATACAATACCAACAAATCTAACCACACGCTGGATCCGCCGTATAAATATAACCAATTGGAAAGGTCTTTCATCTACTACTTATTCCTTGAATAATAGTGTGCGTACTTGCGAGGACTGTAAATCTTTTACTTATGTTCATTTTCCTTATAAACGGGCTCGAATGATTTGTTATGTCGTCATTAGAATTCAAACCACAGCTCGTGCGAGTGCGAACGCATATATTCCTGATGCCAATTTTTGCTTACTATTAATAATACTTATTCCTATAAGTGGGTGTGACTGTTTTTATACAGACCTTGCACTAGGTAGTAGATATAAAATTATAAAAATTTGCAAAGAAGTCAAATAATCGAAGTATCAATTACCTATTATCAACATGCGATTAAAGAGCGACCTACCTAGTACATAATTGAAACAAAAACGATTTATTAATAACTAATTCGATGACTCGTACCTAGAATCAATGTAAAAAAAAAGGTGAAAATACTGTCAAGAACGAGTCGAATTCTTGTTTGTGGTAAATAGATAGGTACTTTACGTTTTGTAAAACGCCTATAATCTTAGTCTTATCAATATTGCGTACACTGGTATGAAGTAACTGGCAGACAGAGCCTGTCTTACCCGACAGAGGAATAACCACTGTACTAAAGTTAGCGTAGTAAGTTAATTAAGCTAACCTAAATAGTTAAACTAAACTATAGTAGTTAAGAGCGTGCACACAAAATTCGGTGATTTTGATGTTTTTCCAATGCTTTAGAAAGCTATAAATCCTTAAGGTTTTAAAGAAAAACTACTGTAACATATAAATAAACTCTTTTTCTAGGGATTAACGGAAAAAAAATTTTTATTAGCAACACAGATTTCTTTTACTTAGCCAATTTGTTGAAGGGTTTTCACAAAAATACGCGTCAGAGCTGTCTTTCACTTGAAAATTTGCCATTAAAATTTACCATAAACGATATAAACTTGTTATTATCTGATAGACAATATAGTCTACTGGGGATTAACGGATTAACATGAATCAAATTATTGGTTTTTATTATTCAAATATCATTTTACATAATTTGAAAGTTGAACCATTACTTTATTTTTTTTCTCATTGATTTTAATGTAATTACAAATGAAACAATTTTATTGTAAATTTACAGAATATGTTTAGTCTAACCATATTTTTTTCATGGTTAAATATGAGTTAATTTACATTTCACGATTTTTTAAACATTGGTCCAAAACCACTAAGGTCAGGTGGGGGAAGAGAAACGCAGGGACAAGAGGGCTCTACAGACCATAATCACTCATAACTCGACGAGTTATGGTCTGTGGTACCTCTTACCCCTGCCCTGCCCCTGAATTTCTCTTCCCCCACCTGATCTTATATTACGTTCGTAAAAAATGTGTGCGCCCTCTTAACTAGAGTTATTCATTATTCAACCACTGTACTAAAGTTAGCGTAGTAAGTTAATTAAGCTAACCTAAATAGTAAAACTAAACTATAGTAGTTAACCAAAGTAATTCATTATTCAACTTAATGTTTCACTCTAGTACAACACAAAATATATTTAGATAGTTAACGCTTTTTGTAGTCTGCCTTCCCCGTTTGGGGGCATAAGCGTGATCGTATTGTATGTATAAAGGGTTGAGATTTAACCTTTGGCTGGAAAGGCTGAACTCAACCGCCGTAGCCTTTGCCAGAACCTTTAGGCTCACTATTGAGGCGTGACGCGCACTAATCGCATACATACATACATACATAAGACTATCATTTATACGTACACTAAGCATACTCTCCATCAAATATTAGCTGCCTCCAGGCCGATTAAGTACGGCTGTAAAGCAAGAAGCAGGTTGTCGCGTTTCTTAAATAGGTAAGTCGCTATGCGGTTTGGGAGAAGTACCTAAATGTAGTCGAAATAAGATAGTTTTGTGTTCTCGAGATGTGATCTAGGTAAGTACAAATAAACTGCATTTCAGGCTAAATCATTAATATCGTAGATACCGATAAAAGCGGACTAAACTTACTTCTCTGGGCGCTGGGCTGGGATCATGTTGATAGAAATAGTAATATTAGCTAAAATTTGGAAAACTGCTGTACCCTCACAGGGTAAATGCTGAAGAGCGGCCTGTATAGGCATTTTTGTAACATCTTTATCTACAACTTTTATGCAATAAATGGTTAGAGTTTGAGTTTTTTACCTGCCTAAAACAGCCATGTTCTCTTTACCCGCGTTTTTAAAATCAGTGCTACCACAACATAAATATCAAACCTATCTACATTGGTTACTTAGTCTATGACAGCGCCTAATTTGAAATTGCTGTCAAACCAATTTCAAAACCAAAAAAAAAGCCGACCTGCTAGACGCTTCTGGGAATTGATCTCTCTTGAGACTCATTTTCTCTGGATCTATGTAAGTTTATGGTTTTCAGATATTACTTGATAGTTCATTAGGTTCATCAGATATTACGTGAGAATTCGGAAGGAAAGCAAAGCGCTTCTAGATTAAGAACTAGGTAGATATATGTATCTGAATCTGATATATGAATCTAAACTAGGAAAATAGGTAGATATAGGTAAGGCTATGAGTTTGTAGACTTTAAATTCGGCCTTTGGTTTGGTTACTTAAAGTATGTTAAAATCTTCCTAGCAATTTACAACATATCTTAATTACATACTTCAACGCGCTGCCTTAGTAAATAGCTACCTAACTGTAATTGTACATTTAAGGATAACGCTCAAGTCGCAGTAGGTAATGCAGTTTAGTTCCTGTACGACTGTGCAGAACAAAATTAGCAAAAAAAAAAAGTAAAAAAAAAAGAATATTTGCAAAGGTAGGTATAGTTAGTCAATAAGAAGTCAATTAAATTTATTAGCAATGTTATAAGTAAACAAAGATAAAAATCAAAAAACTTTACCTTAGCATGGGGCACTGCACCAATCGTACATAATGTGATAGTAAAAATCAATAATTGGATGATCAGAACACTAAAAGGCATATTGCTGAAGTGCTAGTTGATATTCTGAATCCGCGTTCTAATGTCACTTGTTCACAAAACTCGTACCGATCCGGGTGTAGTTACTCGAGAACCGTGTGGTCATATTGACATAACTAGGCGATTTTTTCCGGCACCGGTAACAATGCGATACGGGGCTGACGCGAGACGTTCGTCTGGAGTGAGAGTTAAAACAGAATAAAATACATAATAACAAGGATAGAACGATCCCGTGCGAGCAAAGCGGCGCGCACGCACCCCGCCCCGCCCACCGCTTAGCTGATTTGCCGCTCAACGGGAATAATGATGCGCTATTAATACAGTAACCGGTGCTAATCAGTAGTTTGAAAAAACCGCCATGGTGCAATGATACTCGCCTTTTAAGATTATGAAATGTTAACTTTAATTACTAACTAACTTAATGAGGTGTAAATACGTATAACAATCGCGTTGAAAAAGGTTTAAACCGTATAAACCGTATATGGGTATGGTAAGTTACCTACCTGTTAAGTAATTGAAAAGCCAAATTGTACTGTAGGCATAAAAAGTACTAGTAGTGAACCTATGTTGTCATAATTTTTCAATTACTTATATCAGAACTAGCTTTCCGCCCGCGGCTTCGCCCGCGTGGAACTCGGTTATATTGCGGTATAAAGCACAACTATAAGAAAACTTCTCGTTTCAAACGACACACAGCGCCATCGATCTATCATCTATCGATCGGTCATCGATCGATATCGATCTATCAAGCAAACTATATTTTTGTTTTCCCTCGGGAACATCAATTTTTTCCGGGATAAAAAGTAGCCTATTATTTAATCCGGACTTCTATCTTTACGTCTGCAAAATTTCAAAACAATCGGTTCAGTAGTCACGGCGTGAAAGCGGAACAAACAAACAAACTCACTTTCCGAATTATAATATTAATAGTAAGAACTAGTTAGTGCCCGCGACTCCGTCCGTTGGAGAGAAATTCGCTAAAGCTACATTCGCTACCCGCGAAATACCAGTGAGTTGACCTCTGTTCAATATGAGCAACCGAATCGGAGAGAGCTCTAAATGGGAGTTGGGACGATGTTATTTACATACATACATACATACATATCCTCACGCCTGTATTCCCATGAGGGGTAGGCAGAGCACATGGATTCAAAAATCCAGTGCCACGTCCAGCAAATTCTATGTTATTTCTAATACTACTTATGTATTTTTCCTGGGTAAAAAGTTGTCTATCTAGGAAAGTCCTTTCTCCAGATTCGGACTATCTCAGTACTCATTATCATCATCATCAGTTTAACGGTTGAAGCGCGAAAAAAAAGTAACAAACAGACAGACTTACTTTCACATACATTACATACATTTACGTAGGTACAATCACGCCTGTGTGCCTAAATGGGTTAGGCAGAGCACATGAAACATGAGAACATGACATAGACAAAACCGTGACTATTTTACGCCTCGCAGCCACTTCTAGCATAATTTTAGGTTTAAGAACAGATAAAAGAGGTATACCTAGTAGTGATAGGTCTGTCGACTAAAGCAGACCTAAACAAACTTATTTCCTTAGTCACCTCTTACGACATCCATGGAAGAAAGGGAGGGGTGATATTCTATCCCGACACCACACAGGTATTCCACTACGCATTGCAGGCTTAAAGCTACTAGAACCCGATAGTACTGTATCTGCAAGGCAGTTGATTAACGCAACACCCACAGCGAAACAAGATTCTGAGCTTGATCCCTAGACACTGACTATTATAAGACTTGTGTCCTGTGTTATATGACACATATTTTTTTTATGAAATGACTAAACATCGACAAATTTATAGATCATCAAACTTCCGGTGTGGTGGCTTGTGACGTCACGACACGACACGCTAAAAATTGTACCGAGTTGTGACATCACGCGAAACTTTTAAGCGCTGCATGACCTTCTTTTTTCGATTCTCAAATAAATAAAAAATGAGTTAGTACAATATTTTTTAGTCAATTTTTAGTAATCTAGATAACGATTTTCGTCAGATGACGGACTAGGTATATAGTTTTTTGTCAACTAGCTTATAATTCTTACGACACCTTGTTTGTAGTGACGTCTCAATTTTATTACAATCGAATTTTAGTTCAAAAATATCATTATTGTCATTCATTACAATGATATTCCGTTGGAATTAGATCAATACTTAACATTTACAAGAACTAATCTCAATTAGAATTTACGTTTACGCTCTACAAAAGTTACTTCGTCTGGACTAATGCGGAAAATATCGATAAATAAATGTCAATAATTGAAAAGAATTAACAAAATAGGTATGTTAACATAGTACGCTTTCAGTCTACGATTTAAAATCATTTGAGTTGTCTGCGATAGTGAAATAAAGAAGATGGAATTGAATTTTTATTCTTTACGTGACGTAATAATTATGGTTATACCTAGGTGCTGAACGTTAAAAGGGTAACATTATATTGTTTTTATTTCACTAAATTTTTGGATATTTCTGGGGACATCAGTAATTGGCTTATTTAAATTTTGGCTTTATTAATATCACTTTTTTCATGTGTGACAAATAAAGAAGTCTACATAATCACTAATATGACCTGTCATAGGGATCAAAATTCCCTGGGCCAGGTATAGTTTTTGGCGCGTAACGAAAACGGTTTAAGTTGTTGTAAATGAAATGTTTTAATATTGTTTTATACAATTATAATACAAAATATACTGTTGTTTTTTTTTAATAAAAGTACTAACTATCACGTTATATTACTTATATTATTATTTACATTTGGAATGCTACACCTTCAGGTAATGAGTGATTTTACGAGGCTCTATGGGTAAAAGTTCCTTTGTCTATCACGAACATTGATGTAGGAAGGTCCTATCGGCCCTTAACATGATAGCGCACTTGGGAAATGTTCGTTTATTAATATAAACCATATCAC
>BHDV01065384.1:112327-128030 GCA_005406045.1 Adoxophyes honmai
ACACGCGCATCTCTGCTTATGGTACTTGTCTTGGAACGGCCTTTAGTGGGGACCTCGCAGTCCTTATTTACTTGGTCCAAGATCACGAATAATTAAAAAGAAAACAAAATGTATGTTTTGAATTTCAATTCAATGTTTTGATTTACTGTTTGTTTTGTATTTGTTTGTCTTAATCGTGTGTTGGGTTTTAGGTTTAATATTAATATTGTTAAATAATGAAACCCTCGAATTCAATTAACACGACTCGTTTTATTAACACTGGAAACGGAAACACTTCTGAATTAAATGTAAGTGAATTAAATACATCTTTCTATTATAATGAAGACCAAAAAAATATGATAATTTTACAGTAATCAACCTCGAGTATCCTGTACTCGTACTTCGCCCGAAAAGACATTTTTATACTACTTGTGGTTACAAATCCTACAAATAAATGTACCTAATAATTTTTTACTCAATTCGATTTATGACTCTCGAGAATATAACTATAAACTTGATTTCATTTTTTATTACACTGAGTTACATTCCGCACAGTAGCTACCTATGTTGAACAAACCGTCAAAATCTTCACAAAGTAAAAGATGGCAGTCATATTTATTTTTTACAGCAATATTTTTTTTTAATCTGACCTTTGCAGGGCATAGACATAAAGTGGGATATTTCGAATCCACAGTTAACCCTTACACTAGAAAAATATGCTTGGACGTGGACCGAACATTAAGAGGTATGTAAAAAAATTGTAGACAGCAAACATACATACATACATATTCTCACGCCTGTATTCCTAAGAGGGGTAGACAGAGCACATGAATTCAAAAATCCAGTCCCACTCTTAGCAACTTCAGGGTAACCAGTTGGTTAAAAGCGATATTGCAGTGACAGGTTGCTAGCCCATCGCCCACAATACAATAACTCTTTCCCAGAGTCGACTCTTACAACACCCATGGGAAGAAAGGGGGAGGTGCTATTCTATCCCGGCAACACACGGGGATATCTGAGATCCAGATTTAAAATCCATTCTGTTTTTGTTAAAATTTTGGTGAATTACATAATGCAGGCATTATTTTATTTTGTTAATAATTTTTTTTGGAATAAGTATTAAAAACATACATTATTACTAGTTCATAAATGTACAATTGTATTTTCTCTTTTATTCATATACATCTTCTTTTTTCCATTTTTGTGTGTCTATTTACCAAGTGGCAAAGGCCTCCTCCAATCTTCTCCATTCTGGCCGTTCTATTGCCACTCTACCCCATGTTATTCCTGCAACCTGTCCCATGTCGTCGTCCCACCGTCTGTGGTCTTCCTCTCTTCCTTTTTCCAAAAAAAAAGGAATAAATTAATTGGTGTGATATATTTCTCAGCAAAGCATAAGAGCTGTTTCCTGCGACCAGACACAGGACCATGCCGTGCTGGTATCATCCAGTACTATTTTGATGTGAAGCAAAAGAGATGCTACCGGTTCTTTTGGGGAGGCTGTCAAGGCAATGGAAACAGATTTGAAACTAGGGAAGCATGCTACAACAAATGCCATTTGAATATGACACATACCAATTGTAAGTCTTATCTGTTTAGGTTGACTCGTTATTAACTTCACACTAGACAAAACAATCATGTCAATTTAATCTTGACTATTTTGTGTTTGCTGATTTAATTATAACCAGATTTAAAATTATTAATTCATTGTACCATTTGGCTGGAAGAGATCCCTTTAAGAATCAATCCATTAAGTATATTTATTCATCACCTTGTTTGTAATTTTTTTGTATTTTGTGTTAGTTATTACTTAATCATTGTTCTTATTCTAGCGGATATACCACAATTTTGCTCGATGGCATTTGACTACGGAACTTGCTTTGGCTATTATAATCGGTGGACTTGGGACAAAATAGCTAAGTATGTATTCAATAAAATTCACAACCTTATTTTAACAGCCTCTTTTTTTCAACATTGATAGTAATCCTAGAAACTCCACAAAGTGGTTTTGCTCTTTCTTTGTTATAATGTTCATTTTATTAGACATTATTTTTGATGACAGATGCAAGCTGAGGGATCTCATGTTAGATATTTGTTGGTACCGGCTGCTATCCTTCCATTAAGCAGTTGAACTTTACCGTTGTTTTCCAGTTGGTAACAACACTTTCACAAAGCTAATTTTCTGCTAGATAGTAGAGTTTAAAATCAAAATTTGAGGAGTTTTTTGACATCTTTAGGTAGTTAGATAAATTCAAACAAACATATCATTTTCAAAGGACGTGCAAACGACGCCTCTACTCCGGCTGCGGCGGCAACCAAAATAATTTCCAGACGAGAACAGAATGCTTCGCTACGTGCTTATCGCCGCCAAACAACACCCTCAACAAATATAACCAGTACACGACTTGTATACCCTACATCATACCAGGAGTACAGTAGAATAAAACTTGCTTTAGTAAATGCTTTTAGTAACCTAATTAAGGAGGAAAAAAAAATGTTGCTAATATAAGTGCTGTTTTAATTGACACCTAATCAAAACAACTTAGAAAACATATTCGAGTTACAGCCTTTAGCCACCACCATTTTGAAAGTTTTGTACAGTCCCCGGCAACTACCATCTACTCGTAACGTGGCAAAATTTCAAAGCGATGCGGGAACTTACCCCTAGATTCTACTTAAAATCTTGCCACGTCAGCTTGATTTCGGGGACTGTAGTTCAGAGGACTGATAATAATAGTTTAATATTAATACTAATCCAGCCTAATTTCGTGCCACTGCTGAGTACAGGCCGCCTCTCAGTATGCTCTCATACTAATCTCATACTAATGCCTCTGGTTTGGGCTATAGTTCCCACGCGATCCCAATGCGGATTGGGAACGTCTCACAAAATATTGAATTACTTCGTCGCCGTGTGCAGGTTTCCTCTTAATGTTTCCCTTCACTGACTAACTCTTGATAAATATCAATTCAAAAAAGTCAGAGTTGCAAGCCTGGGATTCGAGCCCGCGACCCTCTGCGTGAGAGGCCACGGGTCGAACCGCTCGGCTACTACAGCTAGCTAGACTGATGTAACTTATAAATAAATTACCTACTTAGATTAGGTTTGTTACTTCATGGGACCGAACACCTCAGTAATAGGTACTTGGTATCAATTTAATTTTTAACCGACTTCAAAAAGGAGGAGGTTATCAATTCGACCTAATTTTTTTTTTTTTTGTGTGTACGAGGGTCAAACTGAAAGTTTCGGGAATAGAAAAAAATATCCAGTTAAAATGATCAAAAGTAATTTTATTGCTTTTGAAAGTATTCTCCCTTATATTAAATGTACTTTTACATACGTTCAAACCAGTTTTTGAAGCACTCATTGAACGCTGAAGGTGGGGTCGACAAAATGGCCGTTTTGTACGCCTCCACGGCATCTTCTGGCGCCTGAAACTGCTTACCACGTAACTTATCTTTGATTTTGGGGAATGTGAAAGAGTCATTGGGGCTTAAGTCAGGGTTGTATGGAGGATGGTTCAGTAATTCGAATTTTTCACCGTCTAGATAGTCCTTTGTTAACCGAGCCGTATGGGAGCTGACATTGTCATGGTGAAGGATGATGCGACGATTGAGGTTTTTTTTTCTCAGTTCACCACACACACTCAGCAAACAAATGGTTGCATACCAATCGGCATTGACTGTTCTACGGTCATCAAGAGGAATTGTAGCCACGTGACCCGATTTGGAGACAAAACTAGCCACCATCTTTTTGGCCGTGCTGCGAGAGCGAACCACTTTTGTCGGCTTAATCTCGCCTTCATAGGCCCATACTCGAAATTGGTTTTTAGTTTCAGCCTCATAGGCGTATATCCATGACTCATTATCCAATACAATACTAAAAACTGCATTTGAGCTTCTTCTGTTGATTTTATTTAAAGTTTCGGGGCACTAATCGACACAAGTCGTTTTCGGTTCGTCGAACAACTGATGAGGTATCCACCGGGAAAACAATTTTTGCACGCCTAACTCTTGCTGTAGAATAATTTGTATTTGACTCATTCCAGTGCCCAGAGACTCCTGAATTTCCCGATATGTCACATGTCGGTCTTCCGTAATCAGTTGACGCACAACATTGATGTTTTCTTGGGTGACTGCCGATTTTGGTCGACCTTCACGCACATTGTCCATGAGGGAAACACGGCCACGTTGAAATTCCGAAAACCACCTGTATATTGTGGTCATCGAAGGGGCTTCATTATTAAAAGCAGCAATCATCCGGTCTCCACATTATTTTTGTGTTAATCCACTTTTAAAGTCGTAGTAAATCATAGCTCTTAAATTTTCACGTGACAATTCCATGTTGGGCAGCGACTCATCAAGTTCAAAAAACAATTGAAACCGAACCATTGTTTTTTTTTTCTATGTGGCCAGTGTTTTAAGATAAGGAAACTTTGACGATTGTAAAAAGGTATAATACGTGATAAAAAATGTTATTTAAATATTAGTTTCCCGAAACTTTCAGTGCAGCCCTCGTATGTTACTCGATATCTCGAAAACCCGTGGACCGATTTTCAAATTTTTTTTTTAATCGAAAGGGTATAACTCGAAATTGGTCCCATTGGCACGAAACCAGGATCTGATGATGGGATCTTGGAGGAATCGAGGGAACTCTTCAAATTTTATATGGAGATGTACGGCGTTTTCGGTAATTTGTTGATGAAGTCAAGACTTTACATTCAGTAAACAGAATACTTTCAAAATATTGCTAACTAGCTGTGCCCGCGACTCCGTCCGCGTGGAATAGTGACAAATTTCCCCCGTTTTTCCTACATTTTCCACTGTTTCTTCGGTCCTATTGGTCGTAGCGTGATGTTATATAGCTTAAAGCCTTCCTTGATAAATGGTCTATCCAACAAAAAAAAAATTTTTCGATTCGCACCAGTAGTTATCCTGAGATTAGCGCGTTCAAACAAACAAACAAACTCTTCAGCTTTATTATATTAGTATAGATTTGAAGTCGGTTTTTTTTTGTTTAAAATTATTATATCGTTACTCTTTCCTGAGAAAAGCAATCTTGACGGACAGATAGAAATACATATAACGAAGTGATGTCGTAAGGGTTTCTTCTTCTTAAGGTTACGGAACCCCAAAAAAGACGTTTGCTAAGAAGTGGCGTTCGTCTAATTACTTACTATTCATTAAAGTGCAACTCTACCTACAATATAGGCAACCCACGCCCAGACACCCAGACAGATATGTCAACCAAACTTGTAATACTATTTTCCCGTAATTTCCATAAAGCGGCTATTACACTGAAACGTTCGCCGCATACAACATGACATCCTGATGATCGCAAGAGTGTAAAGAACACCGTAGTCTACTGTCTACTGTATTCGGCGAGCAGCCTGATTAGATGACGGCGGTCAGCGGACATGGGAACTCTACATCTCTTAGATATTTTATTCTGATTTCAGTGTCGACGAAGCTATTTTATATCATGACTGTTGGGCGAAAAAACTACAAGTAAACTGTGTACCTAAGTGTGTCTTTGTGTGTAAAGCTTGCACAATACCCAGTAAATTGAGCATAAAGATAAAACTTTCGCAATACTATTTCGATGAAGGAGCAATAAAGAAGTACCTAATAATAAATATGGTTTTATGTTCCAATCGGTTGCTTATGGTGAGAGTACCAAGGTACTTGTTCAATAAGAAAGCAAAGAAAACTCAAAGCCTAGGCCAAGATGAACTTTTTGAAACAAATCCAATTATTTGCTTTTGCGTTCTTTTTGGTAATGGTCTATGTTAATGCCGTAAGTATTATAACACTATTTTTTTTACAAAATCTCAATCAATTTATGCCTTAATGAATTGATATCTATCTATAAACTACTTTGAAATGCCCTTAAAGACAATTAAAATCGCCAAGCTATCGTTTACCGAAACCTAAATCTAATAACATTATAATAAAGTTATACAAGAATTAAAGCGACTAAAACTGGCTATGAACGTAATTCGTATACGTGAAATACGGAGTTTTGAGTACATTATGTAACGTTTCCTGTGTTCGACCTACCTCATTTGGGCATACAGGCGTGATTTTGATGTTGTCCCCACTATCTCCTTACAGTGTTCCACCTGTGGAGCTCAAAACCAGCCCGGTCAAGGAAACGCCGAAGCGAAATTGGTTAAAGTTCCTTTGCCAAAAGGAAAATACATGTATCGCATGCGTAAACAAGGAGATTCCCCGTATTAGCTCAGCGTAAAGACGCCTGTAGCTCCGCATTAGCAATCTCGCACAGATCATTGAATTAACCGTTGCTCCCTTAATATAATTATCATAGTTACCAAACACTTACTCATGAGGTTCTTCCACGACAGGCAAACTATCCAAAGGTATACAATGCACAACGGCAAAAAGGTGGTCCAACCTCCACCACAATGGCCATTGAAATACAAAAGATCCTGGACCAGCTTAAGGAATCGAAGGTATTAAAGAATAAAGAGAATTATAATAGCCTCTTGTCTGAAATGAAGAAACTTTTTCATACAACCACCATTAAACCTCGAGGAGGGTGTCCGAAATCAAAAGTCTCAAAATGCAGCAGAGGTTAATTTTTAACTATGGACTCGTTGGTGACCTTAACAGGAATTAAATTTAAAACAAATAATAGAAGAGTTTAATTGTATTCGCACTGTTTAGAAATTCTAAGGCGCTTGTACTGTTTTAATTTTACCATCAGTATAACAATAAATCCATTTGACTACTATTTACATTTTTTGAACTAAGTTTACCAGTTCCCTTTACCTAGTTAAAAGCGTAAACATAATAAATCTAAACGCAAAACTGTTCATTGCGCGTTTGGCCATTTACTTAAGAAGCGGATTTTCTTGGAACTAATTTACAAAAGCGCTGTTTCATAGATTTGTACAACAGCGCCCCCATTAAAAAAAGTGGCTGTGACATACGGACAGACAGACAGACACGACGAATCTATAGGGGTTCGGTAATTGCCATTTGGCTACGGAACTCTAAAATTTCACGCAATATTGGTTTGGCTTAACTTGCTCTGAGCAAGTAAACAAAAATACTTGTTCATATAAAAGTAATAACTCGTCGCGACACTTTGATAATTATTTATCTACCTATTAAAACATGTAAAGGGTGTCCTCTCAAGTAATAATTAAGTACTTAGGTACAAAGAAATGCACTGTGATTTTTTACAGTGAATGAGTTATTGCGGGTTATAAACAGACTGACATCACTTTAGTACCTACCTACGAGTCTTTGCAGTGCATACTCCGTGTGAGTCGTTCTGTGCTGGCTCTTATTTTTACAAAGATTCGAAACTCTTTTTGTTGACCTCATCACAGAAAACTGATTAGCGTACTTCAAAAATCGACAAGAAAAGTATTTTCAAATCTGTCAAATGTAAATCGGTGGGTAATTTTTTCAAAAAAATAAATAAAAATTGTAAAATTATAATGTATTCGAACGACTTTCGGCCTTATTTCATTCTGATAAGGAAAGAGGAAGAAAAAGGTGACAAGTTCGCTAGAATCAATATGGAAGTGAAGCATAAGGCGATAACAGAGCCGCCGAATCCGTTCACAAAGAAGACAGTTTTCACGCAGACCTACCCGACCAAGCTGGTGCCGGCAGCCCCGCGGAAAGCTTGCTGCTACTACTGCTCCTAAATATTCTACCCGCCGTCTTACTGCCAAACATAATTATAATGCTAAATAGGCCCGACGTCATCGTCAAAGCGGACAACAAGCGCCCTCTCATGCAACTACTGTGCGTCGTGTGGACCAAAAGCCTCGGAAACATGTTGGGCGCTTCTGTGAGACTTATATCCTGCCATAAAATGTCTACGAATGTCTATCTATTCTTTTTGCAGTCATACAGACATTTAGCCGACTATCTTGTCGTTGACCTAATAGATCTGGACAAAATACAACACCAAAGCAAGAAAGATCTTCGGCAGTAGTTCTGCGGACTTTTGATAAGTATTTGGCCATATTTTGAATAAAGTTCCTTTTACGACTTTAACTTTAAATATTTTTAGCAAGACTCATTCATCGGTTCAGCATACAATGTTAGATCACCGTAATGTTTAAAATATCGTTCAAACGAGTCTTCGACTTGATGTTGTATCATGTATGTATCATGTCCTACTTTAGGATCTAACATTGTGTATAACGCGAATCGGTCAGTAAAAACAGTGAAATAAATATAGGTACATACATACAATCACGCCTGCATTCCCAAACGGGGTAGGCAGTGCACACAATTTAAACGCTACATAAACAAAACTATGACTATTTCACGTTTTGTGGCCACTTCGAGGATAATACTTTTTAGGTTTTGAGGTGGCGGGTAATAGTGACAGGTTGCTAGCCTGTCGCCTAATGTATGCCTACCTTAACCTATTTCCTTAGTCGCGAAGAAATGGATAGGTGTTATTCCTAGATATCCCGACACCACACAGGTGAACATAACACAACATAACAAGTTGATAAATATAACACAGTAATTAATGACTTGTCGAAATAAAATTTAAATGTGTAAGTAAGCAAAACACAGTGCTAATGAAATTGTGCCTTTATATAATAAGTGAATACATATTTATAAACTGTCCTATAGGTATGAAGTGACGTCATGAACAAATTGTATCAATTGTGTGTATTGTGGGCGATGGGCTAGCAACCTGTTACTGCAATATCAATATCACGTTTAACCATCTGGTTACCCTGAAATCACCAAACGTGGCACTGGATTTTTGAATTCATGTGCTCTGTTTACCCCTCTTGGGAATACAGGCGTGAGGATATGTATGTATGTAGGTACCAATGAAGTGACGTCATGATATGATTCAACTTAAATTGTAATTTTCCAAATTATTTTTTAAACTATATCAAATTATTTTCTTATGCAACGGTGACGTTTAAGTACTGAACATAAATATCTTCTATGACCGGTCAGGAAACAATTGTCGTAGGTACCTGAAGGATTGTGATTTCCTAATTAGACCTTGTATCGTCACGCTAATCACAGCGCAGTTCGCAAGTATGTGACGCATTCAATAGAACATTTTTTGCCACCGTAAAATCATGACTCAGCTAAAATCAACCCAGGTCGACTTATTACAGATTTTTCAATCCGACATGGCATTACGCGAATACACGCGTTTATTAAAACGGTCACCGCCGGCGTTATTTGAAGTGCTTATTTGGGTCTTAGTTTATTAGATAAATTGTCTAAAGTAAACATAAAGCATAGTTATTATCACTGTGAGTGTGTACCTTTGTCTTTCTCGTCTGCTGTGCAATTTGCTAGACGTCCGTTGTAATTATTAATGTAACAATGCAGAAGCAAGAAGATGAACGGTTGGAAGCCAAGGATCTGCTGGAGAAACGGGAAGAGGTGACGTAACTCTGTTTTATCGTTAAACCTTATCGTATAAAGATAATATTACAAGATTAACCTAACTGGATTACATCGGAATTTATAACGTGGAAGCTGGCACGTGGATCTAGAAGCAAATGCCCTAGTTTTCGTGTTTCGTTTATGTTTTCTAAATTAATTTAACGAGTTGTTCGATCAGGCATCGAAATAACGTACAGAACCTAATCATTATACTGTAAGGCGTAAACGTGTGTCAGTAGGTAATGTCTTTTTTGAAACTTCTTCATTATTTGATCAGGACATCTAAGGGAAATAGTTTTTACCGCATCTGCTTCAAACTGCTTCAGCTTTACCCAAAATATTTTTCTTTTTACATTAATACTACAAATATATATGTAGTTAAATAGGTAGGTACTAGATACGTAACTGTTTACTAAACACAATTTCCAGATTTGTTGCATAACGTTAGGAAATCGAAAATTAATCAATTATGTTTTTTGGTAGGATTGCCTTTGGACACCTGATATGATGGGGACATAATATACGCTGCCTAAGGAAAAATAACTGCAGTAAATTAAAATATTTTATTTTATTTTATAACTGCATGTGCCTGCTCAACTCTTTAACCACTTGACAGCCCTGTCAAATCTTTTGATTTTGGATCCTAAATATTCTTTTTCGATTTACACATATCTTTCAATTACACCACAATTAAGTTTCTGTTTAAATCAAAATTTCTAATGTATTTTTGCTGACCGTGTAAGTAATTTTCTTCCTAACTACCTAGGTACAATCTATTTAGGGGCAAAAGTAAATTCGTCAAGACTATACTCCGTTTTTTTGGGTTGAGAATTTGAACGGACACAATTTGAAATTATCTCTGGAATTCATTAGTAAAACTAGAAATGATTTATGCAAATACACTTAACATTGTTTGTTATAATGTTCTTAATTCAAACATCATCATAATTTGCGCCAATATCTTGGGATTACTCAAAAATGTGTAAGGATTTGACAGTTCAAATTCTCAACCCAAAATAAATAGAGTATAATTAGAAGAGTCCAAACTCTATGAGGCTATTTAAATGTCGTTACATAATACAGATTGTATGACTCTGTCCAGTTACTTCATCATTATGTTGTATTCATATGTACAAAATTTTTGTTTGCAACACCGAAAAGCGTGTCAAATTTACCTTTCAAGATTTTTCCTATCCCTACTTACTTGTGTTTTAAAGAAAGGCTTTATTTCTCAATTTGAAAAATAATTATATTTATCATACTTAGAACTATGGGCGTTATCGATGTAAATTGATTAAAAAATTAGCCAAATTATAAAAATCTTGCTATTTAGGTAATTCTTCAACCCCAGTTACCCTAGTACCTATTCGTACGTAACAAGGAAATGTACCCAGGAGTACAAGTGACTCTGATTGAATTAATTTTGTTAAACTTCTGAATAAGAGATGGAATTTTTTAGTTGCCCAAGTTCAACCAACCTAGGTATTTGAAGGTATCAGGTCAGGTAACTCCCATATCACTCACTGGAATGTCACTGAATCTTTGATTTTTTTTTAAGTGAATTGAAAATTATTACGAGCTTGATTATATGTTTATTACCTTCTTTCAAACTTATACGAAAGCCGTGAAAACCGGAATATTTTCCATTAAGTAACTTATTAGGTACCATGAAATGGTCCACTTTGGTACTAACAGGACAGATTCATTCAAAAAGCCAAAAATATCACACCATACTATTTTTTGTTAATATTGAATAGCTTTTGCCCGCGGCTCCGCTCGCGTTAAATTCGGGGTATCACAGAAGAGATAGCACACATACCAATTTAATAGCTTTCTACATTGAAAACTTCCACTCCTCACTTTAGGGAAATGGGGGGTTTTGAAGAGACAAAATGTAGCCTATGTCACTCTCCATGCCCTAAACTATCTCTACCTAAAAAATCACGTCAATCCATCGCTCCGTTTAGCCGTGAAAGACGGACAAACAAACAAACAAACACACTTTCACATTTATGTATTGGTACGGATTTCTATTATCTAATTAGTTCATCAAGTTACAACTTGTCAGATTTTCGTTGCACCACATTAGAAAATTTTACATTACTTACCTACCTACTTGGCCAAGGAAGTTTTTTTTGGTGGAGTCTCTCATTTTTGATAAATAAATTAAAACATTGTGTTTTAAAAATATGGTACAGTGTAAGTTCAGTGATAAAAGATTCGGAAACAGAATGTGTTAGGCCTGTGCTCAATACTGACATGTCAGTCAGTAATTTACTTTACGATATTTTTTTACAATTTTCTCCAATTTAAAATATAAGCTTGCGGGCCTTGGCCAAAAGTATCGAGCATGTTTTTTTTGTCCCATAACTTCGAAACAAAAAATCTTAAAAAAAAGCAAATTGTAATGAAATGAAGTTTCTGTAATGTAAACGAAGAAATACTTATAATACTTTCTGTCACAGCGAGTTACTGCAAATTTTATTTTGTAGTATAATTAACCAACAGCTTTAACCAACAGCTGAAATAAAACTATAAAAGCGGTGCAATTGAGAAGAAAATTTTAATTGCCAGTCAGTTTAAAAAAAAAACAGTAAAGTTGTAGCTAATATTTGATTTTAAAGGTAGTGAAAATTGCGGGTACCTATTCAATTTGGCCGCTCAAGTCTGTATTGTCTATACATGTACATACCTACTCGTACAGGGCTCGAACATTTCGTGCAGGTGACGAAGTGATGACGTAATTTTGCACACGGGATGATATTTGTTTAAAACTTTCATATGGCATGTCACATGAACTAACAGAATAATCTAGAGCAAATTGTGAAATTTATACCTATCTGTAGTATCTGTAAATAATTAATAAATATATTGGCAGTAGGACGTGTCCGATGTTTTAGCACGCTCTGCCGCGTTCGTGACCCACCTTCACACTGAGCCTTCACACCAGTGTTAAGGTAGGGAAATTAATTTCCCCACCTTCACACCAGTGTGAAAAAAATCCCAGCCTTCATACTAGTGTTAATGTCGGGAAAAGGCTAAGTGCCCTCTACAATATCTGCTATAGGCGTGGCATGTACGGTTAGATAGATAAGTTAGATGTAGTTACGCTATTGTCTTAGGCATAGTCCTGTAAAAATAGTTGTAAGAGTGTGTAAAACACTTTAACTTTATTATTTCAATACAACGACCTGGAACCGTTTTCTTCGTCTTTCGTGAATGATTCTGCGCTTCTTCAATGTTGTTTGTCTGTCTTGCAGTACGAGATTTAAGACTAATATTGTCACCACGAATGTCGCCTGATCTGTAGGCATCACAATGTCGAAATATAGGTATGACTTTATTGTGGTCAATCTCGGTCCACTTGCGTAACCGCCTCGCGTCTCGTTCTGACCGCATTTCAAAGTTCCTTTTAGCTTCAACTTGATGCATTACAGTGCCACTGCTTTAAACAATGCGGGAAATACAGGTGGAAGTTTTGTTTCAAAACTTAGGTGTTTTCATTTCATTTGTGTAAGGAATTACGTAACATGAAATTATTTTATTTTCATACTGATTACGGCATGTGTGAATGGAACTATGCCCCTTGTCTAATTGAGGAAAAACAAAGACCACATTCCTTGAGTACAGTACGCATAAAATCGCATACATCATTCATCTGTATTAATTAATGATTTCCTACTCATCACTGTCTACAAGAGTCAAATTATGAACCACAAACCACGCCAAACACGATTAGATACAATATATTATTATACCGATACAAGGTACAGTTAGCAACACATCGGTAAAATCAAAGTGCCAAAAAGTTGTAGACACGCTTTTATTATCTCTACATTATGGTCGTGTGTACATATTTTTGTCACTTTAACCGTGTCGATATCTTTGTTCCTGGCTCTACACTGATTTATGTAAAAATAATAGGGTAAAAACGGTAAAAATCAAAAGAAATCTCATACTAAAGATTTGTAATTTTTTATATTTTTTACTTATTCTTTACAGTTACATTAAGAAATTGGAAGTATTTTACATTTTTGACGTATTTTTATATGGAATATACTAATTTTGTAAGTACATACTTAAATCACTCCAATTACTTCCCGTGTGGTGAAGGGTTAGAATAGCACCTCCCCCTTTCTTCCCGTGGGTGTCGTAAGAGTCGACTCTGGGAAAGGGTTTGTGTATTGTGGGCGATGGGTTAGCAACCTGTCACTGCAATGTCACGTTTAACCATCTAGTTTCCCTGAATTTGCTAAACGTGGCACTGGATTTTTTAATTAATGTGCTCTGCCTACCTCTTTTGGGAATACAGGCGTGAGGATATGTATGTATGTATATACATACTTAAATATATATGTATTCCCAAATGGAGTAGTAGAGCACGCGACCCGTACTTTCACTTTCGAATCCACTGACTTATATTCTGGTAGTATGTTTTCTATAATCAATTAGAATAAGGCTTTTTAATTTTTTGCCTCACGTAGTGCGATAAGTTATTAACACACAAATGTTAAATTCTTGGCCAACTTAGAGTTGTGCTTTGCTGGTCATCGGCCACCCCTGTAAACACATGCTGATAAAGTAATTCAGTGTTTTCTGTTACACCGAATTAAGTTTACAATTTAGGAAAATAAGAGAACTCACCCACACCTTGAGCCCTCGCACGTTTCACCACAGAACCGTAGGTAGATATTCATAAAATACGAACAGTTTGACAGTACAGGCGCCCCGTAATATTTTCAGATATAACTAAAGATTAACAACATAATTAAAGTACTTAAGTAAGGATACAGCCGTGTGGTGTCGGGTTTAGAATAACACCTCTCCACTTCTTCCGTGGATTTCGTAAGAGGCGACTAAGACATAGGTTAGGCATATTTTAGGCGGCAGGCTAACAACCTGTCACTGTTGTACCTGCCACCTTAAAACATAAAAAAATACATACTAAGTACTGGCCACAAAACGTAAGATAGTCTTTTTGTGTGCTCTGCCTACGCAATTTGGGAATAGAGGCGTGATTATATGTATTGTATGTATTTGAATAATACCTACTTTTTAAATTTAGAATTGCACCGTGTAATTTGCACGTTATAACTAGGTAGCTGTGTGGGTCCATTTTATTTCATCGAAATCCGTGCAGTTATGTCAACGCGATTGTGCAACTTGCAAACTATCGCGTTTCATCAAGGTTAATGTTAGAGATTGAACCTCTGATTTTTGCTAAGAAGTCATCCTCATCAAACAATTTTTAAATTTGAGTTTAGAGTTGAACCGTCGCTCTACCTCCACTCTACTTCCACTATTATAGTAGATAAACGTCATCCGAAGTGTGCTACTACCGAAGATTGACGTCGGATAATTTGAGTTGCTTTCGAGAGTACTCGCAGTTGTCGAAGTGTTTGAGTCGCGGCGCGCGCGCCGGCAGTCAGTAGCGTGCGCACAGACGGTTTGCGCACTCGCTTGCCGCGCAGCCATACCTGCAGAGAATGCAACGCGTAACTTTCATAATAAACGATCGAACACATATCTTATAAAGCTGTGATTGATAATTAAGAAACCATACAAGATGGAACAAAAAACAGAGGTTGGTATTTAATGTTTATTTTTTACCTTAGTTACCTAGTTTAATTGGCTTTGGCGAACTGCGCGATGTTTAACTTGTAAAAAGTAACGATTACCTTTTCTTAATTACTTAATTGTAAGTACTGCGTCACGTTTGTGGGATTTATTATTTTTTACAAACATACATCGTAGAACTAGAAAGTGGAAAGTAGTTCTTGAAAATTGTTTATGCAGCATTCTTAATCTGGATTATGATAGGTATTATATAGGTATTATATAGATAGATATTATATATCATGACGTTATGTTTAAGATTTTAGGCACTTACAACGGGTTACTGAATGTTATTTAAATTACCTAATCTATTTACCTATACTACCGCGAAATATTGGATTTCAGTTCCTATACTATAATGTACTTAAGTATAGAATTGAGACAACTACCTACATAGGTACCTACCCTATTGCGAGATTAAAACACTTGTAATTGATCAGTTTCAAAATCGGCGATCTTGTCATTTTTGAAAGAGTTTGTGTTTCCAACACGCACCGACACAAAAATGTGAATTTGACCGATTTAACGTAAACACAGAGTTAGTTTTAACATAGAGATAGTGCAAGGCTTTCTAAGGAAAGTGCGAAGGAAGTTTGACATAATTGTATGACTCTTTATCACTACATATTATAAAACAAAGTCGCGGTCGCCGTCTGTCCGTCTGTATGTGTGCTTCAATCTTTAAAACTACGCAACG
>BHDV01065384.1:141066-152484 GCA_005406045.1 Adoxophyes honmai
TCTTTAAAAACTTAAGGATTTATAGCTTTCTAAAGCATTTGAAAAACATCAAAATCACCGAATTTTGTGTGCACGCTCTTAAGGTTAAAAATTCGAAACATTTCAAATTCCTCAGCAAGCAATGGCTTAATTACTTACATCTAATTAGGTAGGTAAGGTACTACCTATGCTGAAAAAGGGAAAAACACACACAAACGTTAGTACCTACAGTACAGTAACTAATTAACCTTATTACGTTAAGTCAAACTTAAAAAATACCGAAAATGTAATTTTGGTTAACCGAAAAGAGACTTTAATACGAACTTTGATGCTTTACGGGCAATAAAGAGTCACACGATACAACACAATACAATACTCAACTGTGACCACCTATATTTTTACCAGTAATTCTTCTGAAGACCTAATTTTTCTCCGTTTTATTTGTTTATATTATAAGACACAGAGCGATAAAAAATGATAGAAGTGGCCACGAAACGTGAAATAGTTTTGTCTATGTAGCGTTTTGTGTGTTCTGCCTACCCCGTAATATGGGAATACAGGCGTGATTGTATGTATGTAGATATGTATGATGACAAGAGATTTTGAGCCTATCGGTTCATAGTCCTGTGTATCGTACTAACTACTTTAAAAACGATAAGGATCAATGGTTTTAGATGTACCTTCCTGTCGGCTGCCACCCGCAATGGCGGGTACAACGGATACAACCCATGGTACAGTTACGTTATTCTGGCGCTGCGCTGCTTACTCGCAATTCCTTTGTCGTTCTGTCTATTGAATTAATTGATGTCCGGATTCCAAACCATTCATTGACATCGAATCACGTGGTTAAAGTACCAACTTGATTTGTCGATGTCCACGCTGAGGACATGAAAAAACTATCTGAACGACTGAAGTAGATAAGATTTTGCAATTTATCACAGTAGAACTGCTTTCCCTTGACGTTGAGACTGACAGGGTTCTTATTCAGTAGGTAATAATGAGCTTCGACATTACTACAGTAGGTACAGTATAGTCCAGTTGAGTCAAACAAAATAATGTTGTAAGTCAGATCTTGCTCTGGCCTTTCTTTGTATTGTAAGCTTACTGTACCTACGAGTATAACTCGCTAGCGCATGAAATGGTTCTATACATTATTTTTAAGATGATTGGAAAATGAGGTCGGCCTCTAAAGGTAAGTTAATCAAGAAAAAGAAGATGTATATATGTATCTTTAGAAGATCTCTCCATCTCACATTGTGACCTTATAAAGTAACTTTAAATGCAATTCCGATCAAGTCCCTACATTGCGTACCAACTGTAAAGGTCATTACACTTAACCAAGAGTTTTTAATACCGAAATTTCGAACATTGTTTCCAGGAAGACTGCTAAAATACAGACACCAAGCAAATGAACATTACGGCTCGTTTGAGTTGTGGGCTAAAAAGCACGACAGCAATTAACGGGCGGTTTCTCCCGAGATCACTAAACGACTCCCGATCCGGTTCGCGGCGGTTCTTCAGCCAAATTAATTTGTGCCGAGTCATGTCCTGGCCTAATTTTAGATCCATACTATCTTGTTAGCATTAATTAACCTCTCTACTATGTAAAGTGAGAACTGTCGCTGAGAACTAATGAATTAATTTTAATTGACTACAAAGAGAAAAGCGGTGGCTTTTTATGAGCTTTTTATTTTCAAGCCGAAGACAGCACATGTCACAAATCTTCAAACTGCACTGATGTTTGAAAAAAAAACTCGATTCAGGCACGCGTGATACCCGTAAGTAACCACAGTTCATGAAACAAAATCGTTTTCCAGGATTTTATTTTTTGGAAAAAATCAAATACGCAAAATCACGTCTGTGTTCTCAAATGAGGTAGACAGAACACACGTTACATCCACATAAAACCATTAGTGTTCTCGTTTCACAGCCACTTTTTTTGACAGATAAGTATACCAATAAAAAATAACAACTAACGCAAACAACATTTTGTGCACAATCCGAGTATGCGTAAGTCGCAAGTCATCGTAATTGGCAAGATTAAAACGAACTTAGTGAACATAAAATAATTGTGATAAAGTCACAGCTACATTTACTAATTCTAGTCAATATTTATAACGTTTTTAATAAAGACGTAAATAATATGGCTAGGTAACTGTGTCGAGGGTACAACGCAACCATGCACAACGAAAGGTCAGACGGTATTTTTTAGGATTTTACTGAACACGGTCACAATGGAATCACATTATTTGAAAATATGTCATTAATACCTAAAGAATTTGCTGTATAAGCTAAGCCTCATAGAGGCCGTTGACTTATCTTTGGTTTGTTTAGTAAATCTCAGTCAGTAGGTAGTATCAATGTTTCAGTCTACCTAACCCACTTATAATAAATCTTTTCTATATCAAAATAAGCGAAATGTGTTGGAGGATGGTCTCTAATATGTTTGTTTATTATGGCATTTATTGCAGACTAATTGATTCCCGATTCACCTCAGAACGTTGCCACAGTAAAATAAACGTAGATAATTAAGACTCCGCAATGTCAGTATGACGATAACTGTAAGAGCGGTTTCTCACTACCTATGTATATAATAAGTCTGATCCAAATACGATAAATAGGTTCTACGATGCGTCAGATATCAATTAGATTTATAAAGTGAATTAAATAGTCCAGTAATGTTCATTTCATACAACAGTTTGAATTGAAAGAATACTTATTAAAGAAGGCATACCTAGTTGCCAGCGTAGGTAATTTATTTGATTATGTCATGAGCTCATGAGTGTGTATGTCACGTAAATAAAAGTCGTAACTTATTTATCTTCGACATCAAGACCTACTATTTAAACAGCCTTTTTCTTGTTTCAGAAATTACCGTATCCCAAGGCAGTAGGGTTTATAGTCACAAATGAATTCTGCGAACGATTCTCCTACTATGGCATGCGAAGTGAGTATTCTTTTGTCGTCCACATAACATAATTTTAGAGCATGTATCGTAATTGTTTGTCCTCAATAATAATTAGAGTTAAGAAGTTAAGTTTAACTTATACTACACACACCGAAGGGCACACCGGAAAGTAAATGAGTATAAAATGTTCTGATAATTAAGGTAACAGTTACAATATGCCTTATTTTATTAGGTACAGCCGATGGCATAAATATTTATGTAGCCATAGCGTCTAGTATAGGTAAATATTATACAAATATCTATTGATGTAGGTATTTATCCCTGAGTAAAATTCAATATTTATTCCCATGATTATATTATACAGGTATAGAATTAAAAAATCTTAAAGCTGATTGCTGTCCGTCTCATTGATACTCGTAAGTCATTATTTGTGGATATGTATTTCGATTTATTTCAGAAAGATGTTTATGTTTGTGTAATACAATATCTGAATAAACGAAAAGGTATAAATATTATTTTACGACCTACTTAGTAGGTACTAGGTATTAATATTAAAGTAAACTGTCTGAAAACCTGCATACGCGTTGAAAACGCTCCCAGAGTTAATGTATATCTTATCAATAATGGTTTACCGATATGTATGCGTTTTCTGTCCCACTTTAAACCGGTTATTATGGTGTACTTTTTACAAATTAGTGTTTCTGTGTCGGCGGTCTAATCCGCTAATCAGTATACAGGTGTTTTAAGCAACTTGCAATCAGTTCACCGACATGTGCATTATTTACTCAGATGGAATTGACACAAGGCCCCGCATTATCAAGTGAAGTGTACTTAAACGTACTCAAAGCAATATTCCCTCACACTGTTCTTGAAACATTCAAATACTTCAACAATCACTTGTACTGACAAAATACTGTTAATTCTCTATTATACTTATAGAGTGTTATTGTGGAAATCTGCGTCATTGTCACCACACTATTCTTCATTAATCTCGTACACGCTGTAACTAGCAAAACCATAAATATTCCATGTATGTGCACTTTTAATAGTACATTGTTCCTGCTCAATGTTAAATGGAGTATTTCATACATTCAAAAGGTTTATATGAAGCGCCATTGTTAGGAGACAGCCTTGCGCTTGTGTAAAACTAATAAATATTGCATGATTGAAGTCTCACTCAGGTTTACACACGTGCCGTGATTAATAGTTATGCTCGTGTTCACGAGTTGTCGTTTGGGTATAAAACGTAATAAACTTGTCAGCATGTAGTAAATTCAGTAAATAGGCTGTCAGACGATCGCATCTATTAAAGGGCGATTATTCGAGCGTTTCAGCCGCCTCAACTCAAGTCACTTTTTACATGATAGGTACATACATAATCAGCCCTGTATTCCCAGATGAGGTAGCCAGAGTGCATGAAGGGCTACATGGACAAAACCATGAGTATTTCACGTCTCGCGGCGACTTCTATCATATTTTTATGGTTTTAGGTTGGCAGGTTGCTAGCCTGTCGCCTAAAATCAACCTGTAACAAATGGACAGGTGCTATGTTAAACTGGACACCACTCAGGTTTATACAAATTGGCTTCAATTATTTACGTCATCTTCGATTATTTGTGAGACTTTGTGTATTTCCCATTGATAACTAAAGATCTACATCAAAATATTCGGCCACAGAAAAGTCTTTAGAAAAATTAAACGGTTGGAACGCTCGTATAATCGCCCTAAATGAGCCGCAATCATCGATTAAGCCCCACACACGATAACTATGCCATTAAATACAATAAAAGATGCTAGCACTTAGAGTACTTAAAGACTATCATGATTTTTGTATTATTTAGCTATATTAATTGTTTACTCTACCTACCATAATGTTGGTTTGTAACATACTATAGGGATGATGACTGGGGAAATTAGGTTTGTAATTCTAATTAGTCTGGCGGCCAGATTATAGAAACACGTGTTTTTTTGATTCATCAAATAATAATTAATAATCGACAAAGGTATAATCACCAAACTTCCGGCTTGTGGCTTGTGGCTTTCCGTCTTGGTAAAATTGTATGAAGATGCTGTAGTGATGTCACTCAAAAATTCCAAGTATAACGTCCTCGTCATTTTTCGTTTGTGAAGTACAAAAAAACGCAAGTACAATTGTTTTTAAATAATGAATCCAGATGACGGATCAAATTGTTTTTAGTCATCTTACCAGTTACGCCGCGAAAAAAAAAACATTTTAGGTACTGTTATTTTGGGTGACACGCTAACAGCTATCATTCAACGTCTTTTAAGTAACTTAAAATCGTGCTAAAAGATCAAATGAAACGTAAATAGGTAGTCATGGAATCATTTATGCGGGCTATACCTCGTGGGCTTTGCTCACCCCATTTAGGAACACAGGCGTGGTGTATGTATGTGTGTATGTAAGTGAGTATAAACTTCATAGTAAAAAAAGAAACATAAAATACAAAAAAAAATACAAACAAGGTGGTGAATAACAAAGGTGGACTTATAACAGCCAATCTTAGAGACACAGAGTGGAGTATGTGTGTGTGTAACAATACCTATTATTAAATTAGATTCATTTGCAATGCGTGTGTCAGTGTTGACATTAGGTATACCTACCGTATGATGATTCGGTTTACCTTAACCTGAAAGATACGTAGTTGCAACTACGACTAGGTGGATAAGTATGTAAATTAATTTCAAACTTATGATAACGTGTTATGATATGATCTTCAAGTATTATTTTTATTAGGTATACACTATAGATAATATTTATTAATTTTTTCATTATAATAATATATTTTGTCATGTCCATGTGTTGTCATTTCTAATTATATTGTCACATTGTCAGTCTAAGTATATTTTGAGTTATAAGTAGCATTATGTTTGACACCTTAATTTTAATAATACGAGAAAAACATCAAATTAATATTATACTTAGGTAATTCTCTACATCCACCCTGAGATAATAGAGACATTTTTAACCACGTTCAGAGTTTAAAAGAGCCACACTTTAATTTGTCCTTTATAAGTTAAGAAGTTACACATTTACAGGAATGATAATAATGTAATTATGATTAGTAGGTATATTAGACCGAGCCTGACGCCGTATTTGTGACCTTTTATGTGTATTTGATACGTTTTCCAGCGATCCTGTCCCTGTATCTGCGAGACAAGCTGGGCTACTCGGACAACGGAGCCACGGTCATATACCACGTGTTCACTATGTTCGCGTATTTCTTCCCGGTCCTGGGTGCCATGATTGCCGACGGCTGGCTTGGGCGGTTCAGGTAAATTGGTGTTAAGCTTCGACCGTACTGTCTGTCGCACCGTCCCGCTCACGTTAATACTATTTATTGTAAGAGCAAGTGAGACTAGATCTTAAGAGGATAGGAGTCGCGCCACTTCTCCATACAAACGTAGTCCCCTGTTTTCTCCGTGAATAATGACATTAGAGCAATAATTTTTTTTTTCATTAAATTTGTATCTGTTGTGGCTGTGCCCCTACGATTTGCTTTTATCGATTTTCTAAAATTCGTATTTTTTATTTTTTTATTTTATTTACAATATCGATAAAAGCAAATCCTAGGGGCATAGCCACAACAGATACAAATATAATGTAAAAAAAATTTTTGCTCTAATGTCATTATTCACGGAGAAAACAGGGGACTACGTTTGTATGGACAAGTGGTGCGACTCCTATCCTCTTAAGTAAAAAGACGGACCGTAAAATTCATGGTAGTGCACAAGTGCCCTATCTGACAGAAGCGGGGCGGCGCGATGGCGTGCCGGTGTCGATTGTAATGTTTGTAATACTTATTCAAAATCAAACTAGAGAGCGCACAATGCACCAGCCGGAAAATAGCGTTTTGTTCATGCCATGCGCTTCCGCTATCAGTGTGTTTGGAAATCCTTACTAATATTATAAATCGGAAAGTGAGTTTGTTTGTTTGTTTGTTCCGCTTTCACGTCGTAACTACTGAACCGATTCCTTTTAAATTTTGCAGACGTAAAGATAGAAGTCCGGATTAAATAATAGGGTACTTTTTATCCCGAAAAAAATTGATGTTCCCGAGGGAATGTTCGCTTTATACCGCAATATAACCGAATTCCACGCGGGCGAAGCCGCGGGCGGAAAGCTAGTTTAACATACTTAACGAACGTAAGTTTACATAATACGCAGACCCCGTTATCGATTGAAAATTCATTGAAATCATTTCATAGAATTATATTGTCATCGTAACAGATTGGTTTTTTATGCTATAAATATTAGCTTGCGTAGTCAAAACCTTACGCTCTCAATTATTTTTCACCGATGATCTGGGATTTTTCGATACGATTTTAAATGAATGTAATATAAAACTGCAAGTGCATTGTGGTTTAGGACTTTGATCTTAAAAAATACGTAGGAAGGATAACAATAAGGAAGGATAGATAATAATAATAGACATGTAGGAAGGAAAGCGTTCCGTTCCGTACCTAATCCGTACTGTATCACTGTGACTCGCGTAGAACAAGCTAGCTGGACAAAAACAAAATTGACTTATCTAGAAATCCTTAATAAGGTAATTACTATATTAGTTGGTGATAGCATTGGCAGGTATTGTTTTGTCGTAGATCATTTTCAACACGACTAATAAGGGTAAGTGTATAGAATAACTACGTTCAGTGCCTTAATTTAGTTGCATTTTAGCTTCTATTGCGATTAAGTGTCATTGCCAGATTTCACAAGTTTCGGTTAATTTTTGTGATGGATTCTACTATTAAGGGTAAGTACTATATTATAGGTCACTTTATTAATATATTATTCTCCTTTTACTCGAAAAAAAATGTCGATAACTTATAATTTTACGAAATAATGACCACAATTTGGGATTCATTGGACTGTAACTAAAAACCCCCCCTTCACCCCGACTTGATTTTTTTTACGGAGTAGCTACATCTATTTAGGTTATTATAAATGTTATTCATTTTTGCTCCTTTTTTGCCCAATTTACTTTTATTAATTTTTTTCAGAAAGGAGTCGTACAGTTTCAAAATTATTATTTTTTTGAAAATTGGACCAAACATTCAAAAAATGAGCGAAATGGTACACAATTCGCTTATGTTTTCAAAATACAACATTTCAGCGGTATAATGGTGTAGTCTGTTAAATATATAAATACCGTGATTTCCCGATTTTCCATGAAACTTACAGAAATATGGGAGAATTCACGAAGAAACCGAGAACGCTTCTTAGCGAACAATATGTAGTGGTTTCAAGGTGACTTGACATTAAATGTTTTTTGTGATCAAGTTGAAGAATGCTGTAGCACGAAAGAACATGAACTGGGCTCTGGGCGACCGACTACAGCCTTCGATAATGCGAGTTCAAAACTTCCAAAACGTTCGTAGATGTGTTGAAGATTTGATCATGTCACGAACACCTGAAGAACTGTTAGTCGCTGCTGAAATATCATCTAGGTTATCTGGAAAACGAAACGTTGATAAATAAATTAAAGAAGTAAGTGAGACTGAAAAAGTTAGTGGCCGACATCCACTGTCCCGAGAGTGCAGTAATCAGATGCAGCAAAGGTGTCTGACAAGTGATGAGGCATTGGCGTACTACGTGTATTCCAAGTCTACGTCTCACTCTTATAAAGAAACTTTGGAAAACGTCAGCTTACCTAGGTTTCATTCGCATTAGTTAAGTTTTGATTTATACAGTGTGTTACCGGCGTGCGGGCATTTCTTGAAGCAGTGTTAAGAGATGCGGTTTGTTAATCTACCCATTAACTTAATTGCATTAAAAAACAAAATTTCAAATTGCGTTACTTTTCTAAGAAAAGTTTAATTGCCAGCAATGTACAGTAAAGTTTCTGTCACAAAATGACAAATCTAATGTCATCTTAGTATTAACGTGAAGTTAAGTTACGCATACATTGAAGACTCAGAAAATGGAAGAATTGCATTTGTGGCTTTATTTGAAATAATTGTGATATGCTAATACTTGCAAATGATTGCTAATTTGATACATTATCGTCAGTTTTAATAAATGCCCGCACGCCGGTAACACACTGTAGATTACTTACATGTAATTAATTTCACTAAAGTTGCATTTTTCTTATTTTTAATATTATAATCTCGTAAATTATCGCATTTTTACCCTTAAATAGAATAAATCCTATGAAGAAAAGAGAAAACTTACTATATTACTCATTTAAACCTGGGAAATCACTATTAGCAACTAAGAACAAGTACCAACTTAAACTGACCTCGATCGCTATAGTACAAGTAGGTGACAAGAGGTCAGGTTATGTCGGTGGACTTTTACATAAGAAGTATAACTAAAATTGTAATTTTTCTCACATTATATGATAAACCATATCAAAATGCTACATTTAACTTAATTCAAAAAGCTCAAATAATTTTGTCCAGCTAGCTTGTTCTGCACGGATCACTGTGTGTATGTATGGTTATTTAAGTAGATATACATGAGTGTATGTTGCTGGCTAGTGTAATGCTGCCTTGAAATAAATGTTTGGAATAAATTTTAAATGGGATTCAGATCAGTCTAGAACACTATTTGTTTCAATGATTTTAAAGACTTGGAACCCCACCTTATGAGAAACATAACTACATAAAAATACATAGGTACACACATAAAATCAGACACCCATGGGAAGAAAGGGGGAGGTGCTATTCTAACTCGGCACCACATCATGGAGCTAAAATCACAGGGCATTAATGTGCGAAAAAAAAATCGTATGTTATACGAGAGGAACGCCGAGGGAAACTTTCCAAAGGTGTTTTGTTTCACCAGGAAAATGCACCCGCACATGAATCGAGAGTTTTGATGGCTGCCAAAATGCTGGCTTTGTAATGATGGGACATCCGCCATATTCACCAGACCTTTCTCCTAGTGATTTTTATTTATTTCCGCGGTTAAAAGAGCACCTCAGAGGTCAAAAATTTTAAAATGATGAATCTGATATAGCCGCGGTACAAGTTTTTCTAAGGCGTCAAGAAAATATTTTTTAAAGGAAATTTTAAGCTTAGAAATAAATATATAACAAGCATATACTTCTGAAAGGTGACTACATTGAAAAATAAAATAATATATGTTAAAAGTTATTTGCGTCCTTATCATTCTCAAAACTTATTGAACATTAAATCTATTAAGTTTGAAGTTATATGTATTCTGAATGTGTTAATTTTATTTCACTCCTTGTAGTTTTTGCAAACTTCTAGTATAGTCACTGGCGACCACGTACGATCTCGGTGCCTTTAGCAAGTGCTCTTCCAGCTACCCTCCTTATAGTACCTAGATACTTACTATTACTAGTTATATATTTTTGTATTTCACTGAAATCGAGTGTCACAATAATATTTTACTATGACATACCTACTAAGACACACACATAAATATCTACCTTCTGTAACATGTCATAAGAAGAAACTAATGATACCTATAGGTTACGATAATGCTTTAGGCCCTTAGGCTAAAGTTTAGGGAATGTGTCATCATTATACTTCTTTCAGCAATGTTTAAACAGAAAATTATGCTAAAAGTGACTACGAAACGTAAAATAGTAATGGTTTTGACTACATATATTACGTTTTGTGAGCTCAGCCTACCCCATTTGGCAATACCGGCGTGACGTTTATGTGTTCAATAAAATACTTGCCAGTCGGACGCGCTGGGCGGACAACTTCAAAATCCATGCCCTAGCTAGACAGTAAGCGTCGTAGTCGAATGTTTTTAAGCTAATTGGTTATATATTTTTATTTTCAGGACCATCCTGTACCTGTCACTGGTGTACGCCGCTGGCAGTGTTCTCATATCAGTGACGGCCATGCCTCCAGTCGGCCTGCCTCAACTGTAAGTCCCATAGCTAAGCACCATTTGTTAGGGTTCCGTCTTCAATCAAAAGTTAAAACGAAGCCCTCAAGCGTTTTTTTCGCAATCAAAACTAAGTACAGACATATAGGGTACTCTTCATCGATTTGTAAGTGATGGATTGCGCGATTTGCGCGGACCGTTGTTTTGAAATGGAAGTCAGGGAAAACATTTGAAGGAAATCAGCAGCAGCAGTCAGCAAGTTTGCATGCATTAGTTGTATTTTTGCCGCTGTCTTTCTGCCCGTACAGTAGTACCGACTTGAATTTTGAAATGTTTCAATAGATTGTTGTTGATAAAAAAAGTTCGTCTTAACAAACCACCATCGAAAGCGTAGGATCCGTGGTTTATTCCATTGATATCAATCCCGTGATGTAGTGTAATAAAATGGATACACGATGAAAAGAACTGAGTGATAAATTTCCTAGGAAATTTATAAACTTACGGATTTTGTTATTTTCTCGTGACATAGGTACCTACCCGTTTCATTTCACTCTGTAGTCCCGTGATGTAATTTCGCTGTAATAATGACTTTGGTAGGTACTATCGAACCAACTGATTCCTGACCCACCGCAGAACGTTGTCACAATAAACGTCATAAACATTTACCGGTGTGAAGTTAGCGGCCAAAAGCTGGCGGCGGTGATAA
>BHDV01065385.1:0-11201 GCA_005406045.1 Adoxophyes honmai
ATATACGATAAATGGTTCAATATCTACTTTCATCTTAATACTACCTACCTCGAGAGTTTCATTAAGCGGCGCTGTATGAGCGAGATCTAAGTTTCATACATAATTAATAAATTATCTAATACAGTGAAATGGGAAGGATTTAGATAGGTAAAAACCCTTTGTACAGTACAGTCAGCAACAATGGAAAAATTCGTTTGTTTAATGCTATCGTGTCTTCAATTTATCACGTCACGATGTGGCATTAATTGCGTGACATAGCATTAGATGATCTCATAATCTGAAACACGTGTAATTTTAGAGTTCCGTACCCAAAGGGTGAAAACGGGACACTGTTACTAAGACTCCCGTCCGTCACCAGAACCCTTAGTGTAATGAAAACGATTATGCAGTCGTTAACGAATTCGTTTGCGAGTTGTCGCGGAATGTATGGAGACTTGTCGACGGTGGCAGTTGTGCAAACGTTCCGCTGGCGGCGCTGTCTCGCTTTCCATACAATTTTGCGATAACTCGCAAACGAATTCGTTAACGACTGCACCATCGAAATTAACACACTAGACGTACGGGCTATACCTCACGTACCGTGTCCTGTCGATTTTTTCAGAGATTATGTATTTCTATTGCCGCTATACCAACAAATATACTTAACTAAAAATAAAGTAAAAATATTATTAATGGGGGCTCCCATACAACAATCGTGATTTTATTTTGGTGTTTTTGGGTCGATATCAGTAACGGCAAGAGGTAGAACACTTCAAATATTTAATTTAAAGAATATCTAGTTGTATATCTACTTTAAAAATAAATAAATTTAAATAAAAGAAGTACTTATTTAAGGGGCGCTTCCATACAAAAACTTATTGTTTGCAGTTTTTGGTACGGATCGGATCCCTTTGAGCGCGAGTCCAATTCGTACTTAGCCGATTTTTCAACGTCCTCGGGGTATATGTATATGTTTTGACGTTATACCAACGAAAGTCTGTTCTTTACTTTTTGAACGTTACCATTTCGAAAACAAATATTATGCAATGCGTGAAATTACGAAAGTGCTCTCCCGAATTCGTCTGCGCAGGATTGCTACCTTGCCTACTGTGAAATCCCGACTTTGTCTGCACATTATCTTTCATTAGAAGTTGGCAATCATGAGAGAAATTGGTGAAATTACTAATTTCAAAACGACAAAGGTATTTAATGTTGAGATGGTTGTATAAGATTAATATTGAAATTATGCGTAAATATGAAGAAATAACTAAGTCTACACAATCCTCTAGTTCAGCGTTTCTCAAACTTTTTTAGTGACGGAACCCTTTTGGAAAGCGAAACACTTGACGGAACCCTACAAAAAAAACGGCAGTTTTTAAAAGTATTATTTTTATCCATCCGTCCGTCCATGTATGATCGATTAGAGAGTGGCGTTTTTTTTCTTCTAAAGTCTTGCGGAACCCCATCAAGGACATCACGGAACCCTGGGGTTCCGCGGAACACACTTTGAGAATGGCTGCTCTATAGGTCTATTGCCTATCTACCTACTAATGAACAAGCGATGCGCGAACCCCACTACAAAAAATCTTGCAAAGGTATTTGCTGGAAACTATGCAATTTTAAAAATAAAAGTAAGAAAAATTCTAGATGCGTTATGTACAAACTTTTCTACCATTGTACAGGTGAGCTCTCAATTGTTTAGCTTGAATATTGTGACCACCGCGTTTTGTTCCACAAAACTTTTTAGGTAAGTGGGTAATTGTTCAGATACTTAGTAAAAAAAACTGTGTGTCTGTATACGATGGTGCCGAACTCCCACGGAATAAATAAACTTGTCATAGGGTTTATCATCTATGATAAAAAGTAATAAATATGTACAAATAATAATAAACTTAGGACAAACTACTAGGCATCATTGCCATTTTTTCTCAAGCCAGTCTGATATATTTCTGTTTATTTTCATGGACTAAGTACGTGCATCGCATTGCACATAGTTATCATTATGTTCAATCAGGAAGAAAATTGGATACAAATAGATTGAATCCTTAACGGATCACTTCCTTTGCGACGCCCCTCCAGGAAACAAGGCGAAAGATTATTGGATGCCAGTTGAAATTAAAGAAACACGTGTAAGATAGTATAATTTGTAATTGTGTTCTCGAGTGATGAATAACAATTTTTCCAATATCTTATCAAGTTGACAGTACCTAGGTACTTACAATGTATCTAATTAACAGATAGATAGATACCTAAATAGTGTGCAAAAAACATGCTTTCAGCTAGGTGCCATTTCTATCAGCCGGTCAGATGTGATCTGTGAAACGTTTTTACTAGAATTTTTTTTTACAGCCAAAGTAATTAGGTCGCGATTCTTCGTAACATTGGTTTATTATTATTAGTAAATTTTAAAACTTCCAAATGGCTGACCAAGCAAAATAATAAAAGTAACACCTTTCTGCGAATACGCTAGGAACTTTAGTTAGTTTAGACACGAGTAGCCAAAGGCAGTTATTTACAGTTAACGTACTGCTTGTTTTTTTTTGTTTTGCAATATGTCTGACGGATTAGGTAATAGTTTTTTTAGCCAACTATCCAATTACACGTCCCTAAATACCAACAGTGTACGTTCAATGTTTTCATGTCGATACAAATGAACATATTAATCTGAACAAACAATTTGTACATAACAATAATTTAATATACCATGACATAATAACAATGTTACTTAGGTATACGATGGTAGAAACAAATACTCTGCGCAAGCGTTTAAGACGTATTTACGATAATGTCCGTTGTTTATTCATCTTATAGTATCATAACATAACATAATTTTACACAAACAAGCATACGAAACGGGGACACAAAGTGACATGACGTTTGCCTTGAAACCTTCATTTAAGTTAATAGAATCAGTGTAGACCTAACATAGCTGTTAAGAGTATCTAACACACTAGAACTGGAACAAGTATTTGTTGAGCGATGCCAGTCGGTTATATAATTATTTACTTAAAGGCACAACATAAGTATACTTCAGATATAAAATACTAACGATCAATAATGGAACTATTTACTCTACCGCCACAGCCTATTCCACAACTCTGGTTGGCGATTAGAGTACAAGATATAGTAGATATGTTACCGGAAATGTATGAAATCGAGGAATTGTATACAAATCCTAGGAAATGTGTACAATTCCGATACTATTTAGGAAATGTATAAAATATTGTTTGAAAAACTATTTAATGCATAGATATCCTAGGAAATGTATAAATTTCCTCGGAATTGTATACATTTCCAATATCCTATCAGGAAATGTATAAAATTTTTGTTTTTAGGTTGGGAAATGCATTTACGCACTATCCCTGAGTCGTTTCCGCATCGCGGCGACAACCCAGGGGGGTGTGTGGGACTCGCCTCCCCCCCACAGTGGGGAGCAATACCCACTAAAACCCAACCGCCCTTGGGACACCCGCATTAACGGTAACGAGGGGTTTCCGTTAGTGCGGGTGTCCCAGGGAGATGCGGGTGTCCCAGGGAAATGCGGGTGTCCGAGGGATGAAAATATATAAATCTAACCTAACCTAACCTAAATAAAATTGCTATTTCATTAGCGCGACGCGTGATTCGGCAGTCATTTTTGAACATTTCCGATTGCGATTTAGGAAATGTATAGATTTCCTAGGAAATGTGTAATGTGTAATTTATTTCACACATTTCCGTGCGATTTTAGGAATTACATACATTTCCTAGGAATTGTATACAATGACGGATTACATACATTTCCGTTAACAGATATACTCATAATAGTAGAGTTATCTACATAATGTCTACATATATTGTATCTACCCAGACTGCAGAGTAATTTGATTATTTTTTCAGAAGATCACACTATCACAAATTATTATGAATTTATAATTACCCGGTCCCCTGTAGTAAACATACATAGAGCTAGCTATTACATCGAAATAAAATATTTGATAAAATATACAGGTCCAAACAAATGTGTAGATACCTAAAGTGCAATCTAAGAATGGCTATCACAGGAAACATTGTATTAGTATCTACTCGTACGTATATCCAGACAGATATGAATAATTTCACACATAAATATTTTAATAAAACATTGGAATTATTTGGAATTAACAAAAACTTGTCTCAAATCTGAAAGAAACCTAAACGAAAAGGCGGGCGTCTTGGGTTACTATTTACTGATCATCTACATATCATCTAAACAGGTAGGTACCGTAAGTACTTCATGTTTAGAGAAATTAAATTGTGAACCTGAATAGCCCATATTTAGGTAATAAATGATGCTTAACTTAGGCCATACCTACGTACAAACATGCTTAGTTAATGTAATAAAGAACAGTGATTAGTTTAATTGATTTGGACTTGCCAGATAGCTGAACCTATTCCAAATTAAAAAAATCACATGATATTAATCACTGGGTACAGAGTATATTAAATGATTAGCGGTTTGACATACATAAATCTGGAATTGGCTATGTTACTTTCTACCTATTTATAGTCAAGTTTCTAGCCAGATGCATTGAAGTTAATCCTAAAGCTGTGTCTTTGCCAGGCGAGCCGAGGACGACTGTAGCCATTTTCAGAGCAAAGCTCCCTATAAAGACGGCTCATCACACAATCCATTTCAAACGAATTTGTGTTCGGCTAGTGCTCGGCTCGCCTAGCGTAGACACAGCTTAATAATTACAAAACTTCATGGTGAAGTTTGTTGTTATAAGTAGGTACTTTGGGAATGACTAATACTTAGATATATCTCTTCAGTCAGATGTGTCTGGGGACTGAAGTCTATAAAGAGAGAGTTCAAAGTTGTATTTGAAACCGATCTTCGGAACTTCGTTAGCGCCATGTAGACTAGTTTTTGACAACTGATGACGTAGATTGCCTTTGTCGAAGTACTACTCAACGATAGATGGCGCTAGGGTCATCACACCATGTATTAACAAATCATGCGGACCAAGTGCTAAACATTCAATTTCTGTGAATGTATTTAGTACCTAGATAATTTCAATTGGCCACTTTTTCATTCAGACTTAAGTAGACCTAGATTAATACCCGATACCAACAACGAGAGCCTGCTCATGAAGGCGCGTGTACAGTATACTTAGGTATAATACTCGACATCAAACTTGACAAGAATTTTTGTATTGGGGGTAAAGCTAGCGCATCGCTTTGTCCAGGTAAAAGCGATGCGCGAACTCACCCATAAGATATCGTGCTAAATTCTTTGCATAGAACACACCAGTCTTGACTTGATAAAAATGATGCGGTTCTTGCTTATTGTGGCATTCAAATAGATAGATATCTTAAAGTTAATCTTGAATTAATAAATATAAAATCCGGTGCCGAAACTAGATTTCAAATCTACTTAATTAAAGGCTAGTTTCTAAGGCACAAAGTGACAATTGCGTGAGATTTGGCAGATACCATTCAGCTAATACCCTTACACTAAGATAGGTGCTTCTCATAAGTTTCCAACGTTATTCTTAGGATTTTTCTATACCTACTACTCACATAATCAAATTTTCACTAGCTTATTCTTATTAGCCTAAAACTATAAATCTACACTTATCGATATACTATTACATTGTATCAGTCGAATTCGGAACCTTAAAAAAGTCGTATACCTACTTAAACACTAGGTACTTACTTTTCTAACATGAGTTGCTTTCCATTCATTTCTACTTCTTCAGGTACAATATCTACTTGTCGCTTTTTATGACCCGCAGGGCCTATTAAGGACATTACAACCGGTAAGAAAACCAATCCGTTAAATAAACCAAAAATTATCACGAGCAGGAAAATTTTAGCAAATGTCTGGAAAGTATAAGCTTGTGACATGCTTAAAAGAGACAATGAAAGTAAAGTTGCGCCACCGCCCAACAAGACGGCACCGCCAATGGAAGTGACGGTTTTCAGGGCTCGGTCTTGCCGAGAGCCGTCGGTGATAGTGAGGAACGTGTGACCAACATGAGCCGCGTAGTCTACACATAACCCAATAGCAAGCTCCAGCCCGATACAACACACTATGTCCACTGTCATGCCCCACCTTTGCATAAATCCCAAAACGTTAACTAACGTTAACAAGACGCACATAAATATCCAGAAACACATTTGAAGATTTGTTATCAGAACCATAGTACATACCATCACGCACAACAGCGTTAGCTCGACATTCCTTTCGACCTCGAGGGATATCACTTCGTCAGTGACCCAATTGGCAAAAGCTTTCGACCACACACTGCGATATCCATCACCAGATGTTATAGACGCGTTTTGTACCACACTTTTTAACTGGTTCATTGCCGGTATATGCTCCTCGGGCCCAGAAAATTTTGCGAATTTAAATGCTAAATGCGACGCCGTAATATTAGTAGCGGGTTGACCACATGTGAATGGTTGGGAAAATTTGAAATTGATTTGATATTTTCCGCCAACAGGACTGAATAGGAATCTTGATAAGAGTGATTGGAATTTTTCATTTGAGACAGCAGTCGTGTTGTATACATCAAGTCCAAAATTACTTTTAACATATCCATGGAAAGCTTCAACCCAAGTTTCAATATCGTCAATGTACCACTTGGTCTCCAGCTGACTTTTCAAGTCGTGTAATATCGTCAATTCTTGTCTATAATCCATTTCACCCAAAAGTATCATCCCTGTGTGACCTTCACTAGGATAATAGTACTCATGAGCATTGAGATATTGCTTGTAGCTGGATTGTTCAGGTATGAACCATTTTGGATCAAATCTCTGTTCTAGTTTTAATATTGCTTCTATACTAAACCCTGTCAAAGTTAAAGTGAGAATAAGAACAAATATTTTCGCAGGTACAGTAAATATCACCTTACTATAGATTTGAGCAAACAATTTCTGGAACACAGTCTTATCCTTAGACAGCTCTATTGGTTTTTTGTGTCTATAACAAAACAGAATACCATTCCTATTTGCATCAATTCTCTTGAGATCCAGAGTAAACACTGCCACATAGAATGTAACAGAATAACAAAAAATGAAAAATACTCCTACTGCTGCATATATGCAGAAAGATTTTAAGGAAGGCAAAATTGTTATAGCTCCTATTAAGAGGGCAACAATGTCAGTAAAGGAGGTGATGACAATGGATACTCCTGCATGTTTCAGCATGAGGCCCACTTTATAGGGCAGACTTTTCCTTGAATCTGCTTCAGATAAGTTTTCCCAACAAGCCTTCATCACAAACATGTCATCCACACCAAGGCCCATGAGGAGAAATGGTAGAGAAGCATGCACTGGCCCAAAAGGAACCCCAATAATGGAACACCAGCTTACAGCAGTTATGTAAGCCATCCCTACACAAAGTAAACCAACACCACCCAAAGTAAGTCGTACTTCCAACCAGTTCCAACGAGATAACCCAAACTGAATATAGAAAAACATTAAAACTATACCTAAAAACAGCTTATCTAACTCATCAAATATAGCATTTCCACTTGTGTCTCCAAAACTTCTTCCAGACTCATAATAAAAAGTAGCATTGTTAAAATTAGCAGATAATGACTTCATCAAATCAAGATAATGTTCTTCCCACAGGGCAAGTGGAGGGGAAACCCAATCTTCAGTACCAACTAAATTACCTACTTCATTCAAATCAACTGCAGTCATATTGACTGACGTGTACCAAGTCAACAGAAGTGATTTAGCTGTCACAATATCACCACTCTCATCACGACTAACACCACCCAATAATTGAGTGTAATTGTAAGCATGGCCTGTTATGGGATTTATTTGAACATTATTTATTTTACCAACAATGTCATGTTTAGTAGCATTTTTTATCAAATCTCTATCATTCCTAAACAAGTCCACAATGTTATACTGAAGGCACAATAGTTCAAAGTTTTCAATAAAACCACAGTAAAATTCCTCATCAACCCAAAGAGTTGGATCTGAGTACTGACTATCACTAGTGCTAGATAAGCTAGAGTTTGCACTCACTTTCTCCTCAGATCTAGATTTCTTGTCGGAACCAAAAAAGTTTGTTATGGCAGGCACTTTGAAGCACAGGTCTTTTATTTTGTAAACTGTATTGTTATACTGAACTTCCAAAGAATTCACTTGATTTGTGATGTTGTGGACCATCATAAGCACCTCAGGCTGCAGCACATCCTCAGCTTCCACCAGCAGTCGCTGCAGACGAAAGGCTGTCCCAAACTTGTCCACATACCAGTATGTGTCTTTATAAAAATCAGAATCAGGTGGAATCCATAATTTCATAGGATTCTTCTCTATATGGAATCTCATTAGACCAATGCAACTCAAGATCACAAATGTCCATGATATTATGATTGTCTTTATAGGATGCCTTCCGACTTTTACTCCAAGAATAAAAAATATGTCTTCTACAAAGTGCACAAATCTTGAAGATACATCTTCCCATAGTTGCTGAGGAGTCATTATTTTCTTTTTGGAAGGCATCGCGTTTATCAAATTATCACAGCTGATATTTTTATCTTGAGGTTGATTACTAGATAACACAGCTTTTGATTTCTTTTGGGAAGCGAAACGAAAAGCCGGTAATTTTTACAATCTTCGAAATGTAGTAGAGAATTTTAGGAGTGCACTCAGTACATTTTTCCAGTTTTCTTCATTTGTGAATACACCTCTTTATGTGGTGAGTAATCCCGACACGGGGCACATTGCCAATACAATGTTATCATTGTCACAAACACTGCCGCATCCCGTTTATCACATTACTTTAATTTAAAATATTATTTAAACAGTAACACCACTGCACTTTCACTCAATATCCTAATTTCATCGAAATAATGCTATTTTAATTAACAATCCATTTTGATAAAAGTCTCTCAGTAAGATTTTACGAGAGCAAATGCGCGATAATTTTCGACTCCCGCACACAAAGCAGTCAGCACAACAGTACGGAGTGTTCGACTTGCGAAGCAAACTTGAATTTGTTCTTTTTAGAAGTGACACTGACAGTTGAATGACATTTGAAATGAAAATTAGTGGGGAGAGTGGTGTTTTTCTGTAAGTAACAACATACCAAAAAAAATTATAAAATTGTTCGTTCATTTCCAAGTACGAGTATTCAGTTATGGTCAAATTAAGGTTGTGAATAAATGAGAATCTTCAGTAAAAATAAGCCAAAGCCACAAACACTTCATTTTAATTGAGTTAAGAAAAAGTAAGCAAGAAGTCTGAAACGAAAAATACATTCGGCTGCTGTCGGTTTCAAATGTCATATGTCAAATTGTCAATGTCAATGTCAAATACGCATGCAGTACAGTGTAGGCATTTTTCTGTTTTCTGGGATTTACGGTAAAATTATAATAAATATGTTATTTGTTTTGAACACAGCGCTGTGATCATACAATTTTATTTTGTCTACATTATAAACCAAAATGTGGACTACGAAGACCTTTTTGACCAAAACAAAGCGCGGCAATATTTTGAAGGTAAGGTTATGTTTATGTGTTTGAGATCTAATAATTATACTTTTGAGTACTTCAATTAAAATTGATGCTGTATATTTTTCTGTAATTGGAGATTTGACGCTCATCTCTACTTTATCTAATGTATTAAACACTATATACACATAATTATGCTATTACAGAGTTTTTATTTTATTTTAGATTGTTAGGGAGCATTATTTGCGTGTCGATTTATTATGTGGATCCGCAGCTTGCGTACTCTGCCCGCACAAAGATGATGAATTAGCTCTGGATGCTAAACCAGAGTCAATATGCGCACTTTTTGAAGACCCACACTATCTCATCCTTGATACAAATGTGGTGTTGCACCAGATTGACGTGTTGGAAGAGGATGCTCTAACCAACGTGATCATACTTCAGACTGTGCTAGATGAAGTTAAGCATCAAAATACAGCCATTTTCCAACGTCTACTGGAAATAATTGGAAATAAAAGGAGGAAGTTCTATGCTTTCGTAAATGAGCATCATAGGTAAGTTTTTTTGTTTTAAACCAGCAGAAGAATCACTATCCGAAAAGTAGATGACATTGAAAAAATGTCCATCTTGTTTTCAGTACTTTTGGGACAAACTTTCACTTACTAAGAACACTGACACAGCCTACTGCTTAAACCTTTTGTATGCTTAGACTAGACACTAAACCATGCTCTATTTATGGATATCTTTATGTATTTTATTTCAATCTGCATAATTTGTGGATATTGTAACAAAAAATATTGGGATGTATAATACACACACACATACAAGGGGTTAACTTACTATGACAGTGAATTGTTTTTATCTTACTTATTTGTCTCAGGGACACATATGTAGAAAGAGACCCGGGAGAGAAACAAAATGACAGGAATGACAGGGCCATCCGTGAAGCAGCAGCTTGGTATTCCACCCATCTATCAACAAATAATGCAGCAGGATCCTTTCCACAAATTGTCCTACTGACTGACGATGAGAGCAATAGAAAACTAGCGCAGGAAAAAGGCATCATGTGTTGCTCTGGTACGCCTTTATAATCATAAGTTTGAAGAGTTATTGCAAAACAATTGTAAAATGGTGAAGACCTTAAAAATAGAATAAGCCTCCTTTAAGCAGAACATCCTGATTATTTATATAAGTAACTCATCCACATGTCTTCCGTAGGTTACTTGCATGTGATTACTAGTCATTCTGTAGAATACATTTTTATTTTTAGTCAAAGATTACATAGAGAATGTCAACGGATTTCCTGGCCTCGTGGACAAACTGTCCAAGAATGTGATACCGGAGAGCTGTTCCAAGGATGCCCTGTACCCTGCGCACCTGACCATCGGACAGGTGCGGACGGACATCAAGCACGGCAAGCTCTACCAGGGAACTTTTCATGCATCCCGGGATAATTTTCTGGAGGGCACTGCTACAGTCAGTGGATTTGAGAAGCCAGTAAGTTTCTACAAGTAATTCAAGTATCACACACACACACACACACATCACGCCTAATACAGCCCTAATGAGGTAGACAGAGGACACAAATAATTACAATACATAGGCAAAACTAGTACTGATACGTTTCACAGCCACATTTAGCGTAATGTTAGGTTAGGTGAAAGAAATACAATAGTAACAGGCAGTGGCGTAGCTAGGTAACCGAGGGCCCTGGGGCAAATAAAAAAATGGGACCCCACACCTATTAGTGATTATTGTGGCGTGAGCTAGCATGGGTCTCACCCCCCC
>BHDV01065385.1:32205-50079 GCA_005406045.1 Adoxophyes honmai
ACAAAAAAAAATCGTCGAAATCGGTCCACCCGTTTAGAAGTTCTGAGGTAACATACATAAAAAAAAAAATAAAAAATAAAAAAAAAAACATACAGCCGAATTGAATACCTCCTTTTTTGAAGTCGGTTAAAAATGACATTATAGGTGGCAAAATTGCAGTATAAAGATTTTTTTTGTTTGTTTATGGCTTAGCGTTGTAATAAGTAATAAAGTAGGCAGGTTTTAGTAAAGATCTAGGTCTCAAATTCAAAGAAGTTCCTGATGAAGGTTTTAATGTGAAGTGGAGTCAATTGACATCTTTTTTTTAGTATGTTTAATGTAACTAGAATAATTATCGGAGATAAGCGCATAATATAACATTGAAACATGTTTATAAATAGTTCCACTACTGAAATAACGAAAACACGGATTTGATATGGCCGACTTCTGCTTATCTAGCTGATTGTAGTTGAGGTATTGTTACATTTCGTGGGCTACCTTTGAACCGGTAAAGTCTCATCGATATCTATTTAACTGGGCACATGGAGTTAGTATTGTACAAAAAGTTTATGCACGTAATTTTAAAATAAGAAGACAGCATACCGCTCGTGCGGCGATCTCGCCTCCATGCTAAGTTCGGATCACTTTCACCTTCTGCGCAGTGAAAGGTTTTACTAAGTATATGCGTGCGCATTTTATAATCACTTTTGGAATTTACCATAGAAAAGTATTAAAGGGTGTGTCTTCTGCATTTTTTCGGATTTCGTTTAGTGCGATGTGCTTCTGATGGCTAAAATGTACCTACTGTAGTAATCAAAGTTGTCAGTTTCATACCTGAAACTATAAATAAATAGGTATTTCTAATTATGAAATCCAGGATCCAGATTACTTGAATTTCAGCACTTTTACACTCAACGCTAAAAATAAAAAAAATACTTGAGCAAAACTAGTTTGTGCGCCGTTGTTTGTCACAATAACCTTTCAAGTGAACATGGAAAAAACATTGCGTGTGCAAAAACTATTATTTCCTTCACATAATGACGTCGGCGTACAAAAACGATCTCCGCGGTACATCTTGACTCCCGCTATCGTCTGACCCGCGCATGATTGCGTTATCACCACTCTCTCATGCTTTGTAATAGGTCGACTCGACAATCGTATGTGTAACAAATAAACAAACAAATAAAAGTCCAATTTGACGGTCAATGTTGGAATCAAGTCGCTGCAGTGTTACATTTACATAGCTACAGGTACTTTTGTTTTCCAATGACGTATACAAAAAACAACTCCGAGCGAGGAAGTTGGTAGACAATGCCTTAATATAATATATGTAGGTAATTAAGTAAATTCATATAGCTGCTGGTATAAATTAATGTAAATTAGTAGTGACAATGAATGTTTTTATTTATTAATTAGCTACCTACCCAATGTGATTGCATATAGGCGTAATATACGTATTTTAAATAAAACGTACCCACATAAATTACGGGGACGATTTTTATCTCTAGACTACCAACTTGTCACTAATATATCTGCCAACTTAAAACGTAAAAAAAATATGCTGGAAGTTACCTCGAAACGTGAAACAGTCATACACTTTTCTATGTAGCGTTTCGTGTGCTCTGCCTACCCCATTAGGGAAAACAGGCATGATGTATGTGTTTCTATCTATAAGTGCAGAAGATACCAAAAACTTAAATAATTTTCATGTAAAAAACAAGTAAGTTGGTCTGAGTAAAAGTTGAATTTTAATGGTAAATATTGACTCTACAACTCTATTACCCTGTAACGTACGAGCATGTATGAAGAGACTAATGAATGTGGATGAAGCAAAAGAAGTATGCCAGGATCGTAGCAAGTGGAACAAAGTGGTCTCTGCCTACCCCTGTGGGAAAGAGGCGTGACTGTATGTATGTATGTATGTAGGTCCAAAACGGCATGATGTTCAGCAATATACAAATATGTCAACTTGTAAAATAAGCTATTACGGCACTTCACGTCGCAGCCTACTGCTGCTAACTGAGACTAGAAGCATGGGTATTCACAATGTATATTAGAAATCAAAGTATCCAAGTGCTGTACCTTACAATTTGAAATTAAAATAGTATCTGATAGCACAGCCTTTGTCTTTCAGCGTTTAATAACTGTTGATAAGCCACCGTGGCCTAATTATTGACCACTGACATAACGGTGCCAAGTTCTGATAAGACTCAGACAGGTTCCGACAGAATCAGGGCTCCAGACACACCGAGACGCGGCTCGTTAAGCGAGTGCATTAAATGCAGTGGAGTAAGTGTAGTATCGCAAGTATGACCAAAATTTGGTTTGCTTGGTCTCTGTTACGTCATACAAACTGTAGGTATGGAATGCGAATGATATATATGTAAATGCTAGTAGGACAGAACTCACTGCTGAAATGCATAAAATTGAAGGTACATTTAGGGATTTTGCCCGTGTGGTGCCGGGTTAGAATAGCACCTCCCCCTTTCTTCCCGTGGGTGTCGTAAGAGTCGACTCTGGGAAAGGGTTAGTGTATTGTGGGCGATGGGCTAGCAACCTGTCACTGCAATATCACGTTTAAGTTCTGGTTACCCTGTTATTGCTAAACGTGGCACTGGATTTTTGAATTCATGTGCTCTGCCTACCCCTCTTGGGAATACAGGCGTGAGAATATGTATGTATGTATACATTTAGGGAATTCTGTACAATTCAATAGATTTTTTTTACTTTATGAGCTGACAAGGATAATTTTAAAGGGCCACTTGTGGTATACACTAAAACCCTATTTAGCTCTGCTGCAGCTAAATGAAAGTAGCTATACCATACTGGTATTAACTGAACGGTTTATGAATTACATACCTGTAGCTAATATAAATTTTAGACTGTGAGATCAAGAACAGAGATTCTTTAATAACAGCTTTTAGCAGCAGTCTAATTAGCGGCCAAGAAGTATGATTTATTTTCATTGCGCACCCATGAATGCCTTTGCGAGGTTTTAAGAATAAGAGTTTTTGAATAAAACTATCTAATGGCTTAGGTGAGACGAGATTAAGGATAAAATTTTCAAGATAAATTTCATTTCTCATCTCGCACATCTTCGGTAGAAATAATGTTCCGTCTTGAATCATCTATGCTGGTAACAGAGACGGGTTAAAGGCACCAAAATAAGTTTCATTAGGTACTTATAGAATTGGGTTCATTCTGACTGCAAGTAAGTGTCTAACTATAATAGTTTGTCTACCACGAACTAAAGGGCCTACATTATCTTAAGTAAATTAAATGATAAACCAGTATCGCAGACAAACAAAAACTGTTTATATATTTTCTAATGTACATTCATTAACGTTTGATTTACAATTACTTCAGTATTTGGTTAACATTGACGGTTTTATCTTGTGTTACCCGGATTCCCGGAGCCTAAATCAAAACATGACATGTGATGATAATAATAATGTAACCGAAGTACGGCCCACTATTGGGCACAGGCCTCCTTTCAGTTTGTAAGGGCCCGGTTTTTAGTTTCCGTGCGGGTACAGTAGGTACGGGTTGGTAGCTTCATATTCGAGGAATTGCCTTGCAGTTGTATGAAAGCTTCCAGACGTCCACTTAATTCACTGGTATACTCGTAATACCTTCTTATTATGAATACTAGCACATTAACACGTTACTGGAATAAAAATATTATGTGACCGGCAAAACTCACCTGAGATTCTAATGTTATCCATTCACTTACATATTAATAAAATCGCTTTCGGTTTCGGCGTGCATAATTTATCACATTTTTGATCTATAAGAACTTAAAACTATCACTTTTCGTATCAAATTAATTCTAAAATATTAAAATTGACCTATTACACTCGACTGAGCACTGTCAAAATTAGTCGACTAACTACCCTCAACAGCAAAAAACGTACCTGATTTATCACTGGCAACTTGTAAAAACGGTAACGGCGGGAATTCCTTTTTCAAAGTTGCGGCCTGTTATCACCGCGGTCGAAGTCGACAGACAAGTCTGACCGGACAGTGGCCACCGAGTGACCGCAGGCTGGCTCGCGACTGCCGGTCGCCCGAAGCGTGATGCCACTGTGGATATCTAGCACCAACTAAAACATTGGCTCAAACTTTGACGCCAACTAAACGCTCGCAAAACAAGTGACAGTCGATAAACACACGCGACGCTGTTGGCTCAAATGTTTGAATGCAGTTTCGTGTTTAGTGTGTGCTAATGCCGTTGTACAAGGTTCAAATATGGGAAGCGCGGGGTTTTTTATCTAGGAATAATATTAGTAATATTTTGGGCATTAGATTTTTTTTGTTTGTTATTTATTTTATTACTTTCATAAATATTTTTCAACGCAAAACAAACCATTTTTTTATTTATAAGATTTTTTGCGTGATTTGTCTAGAAAATAAATTGACGTGTGTTGAACTAAAAATTTTCGCGCATTCTCTACTTTCAGATGAATTTTACTTAAAACATTGTTCAGAAGAAAAGTTTTCCACACACTGGCAAACATATTATATTACATTCCGCTATTGCGAAAATAACGGTGTACCACAGTTAGTTTAATATAAATTACTAGATTTAAGATTTTTTTTTTAATAGATACTTAGGTAAAACTTTTTTGGCGTCAAAACCCGTCTTAGCTGTTTTCATTCCCATTGCAAGGCTCAAAGCAATCGGTATATCATTGAACTAGGGAACAAGGCCCTCTGATGTGGTGCAGTCACGCATAGAGAAGATTGCCTAGAGCGCAACGCATGAGCGCGTCGAGTGCAAATCAAAGTACCTGTTACTATTGCTAGTCATAATAAATTAATCATAATAAGTGTGGTATTTTTTTAATATTTTGACACATTTTCATCAGCAGCCCGCATCCACCGCGGATTTTCCCTGTCCCAGTGTGCGCCATAGTCCGCTCTTCGGCTCTTCGTATCCATCCCCTTCCACCTATCTAACGTAAGTCATCAATCCAAGTAATGGCAGGGCGTCCCACACCCCGTCTGCCTAATGTAATGAGACCTCCATTCTGTACCTATTTCATTATAATTTTGTTTTCAACGATATTTGCATCTATGTATAGCGATATTTTTGATTCAATCGTGAATCACCAGAGCATTCACCTTTTGTGACATTCTTAGCCATTTTTAATGTAATATAATTCACATAATTTCTACACAAAATCATGAGCTCCTTTTTCAAGACAATGAGAGAGAAGAAGTGCCCCGAAAATTCCAAAAATGGCAACACGGTAAGAAAATCCGGGTACGTCTTTTGTTCAACAAAATAGCATAAAAGCTGCAGAAATATTAAGGCCTCTACGAGTATTCTTACATTTTCCATGTGGACATTGATACCCTTCACAATCATCATTGTTGGAAATTACCTTAGTGCACTGTACTAAGGTGTATTTTAGTTTCAATAAAATCATATAAATGTATCTGGTTAAGTGTGTTGCTGACCGTATCTACCTCGTAGTGGTTGTCAGTACAGTTGCTTAGCAACAGTGAAGAAATTATATCTACGTAATTAGCTGTCGCCCGCGACTCCGTCTGCGTAGCATTGTCTTATCGCTATACACCCACCCCAGACAAAATACACCTATCATAAAGGTATGGACGAGTGATGTGACCCCCCGTTTAATACGATCGACTATATTTTTGGGAGTTCAAATCAAATTAGAGATTTTATATTTATTTAAAAAATCAAAAATTTCGGTATCGTATGGTAAGTACCCTAAGTTGTTTCTAGGGACTGAAACTATCTCCGGACCAAATTTCGCCGATATGTCTTAAGCGGTTGAACGTGAAAAGGTAACAGACAGGCAGACCGAGAGCAGAGTGATTTTCAAATATTGTAATATTAGGTAAACGCAGGTATTAACGACCCATCGAAAATCTGCAGGTATTACCGACCTATTAATGTTATTTGCAGTTTCTCCGATTCTAAAACTGTTTAGCTATAAGTAAGTATAGCACACACACGCGCTCGTTTGTTGCCCATCGTTTAATTATACTTTAATGTGCATAACAATACGTAATAGAGATAAAATGTATCGGTTTCTGTGCGGACCTGCGTGGAAGCCGATGTTGCCATACTAGCCCTTGTTTCACTAGGTAAGAAGGTGACGATTCTGCGTAAGCAATTTTAAGCAAACCGATGAAGCCAAAGCATACAGGATTTTACTCAAATGACTTGTCAAAGTGTGTTCTATTAAGTTGCTATCACTCTTAAGTACAAAGAAGACCTTTTATATTGGAAATCTGCAAATTAAAATAGGGCGGTAATAACTTCACGACTTTTTAAGTTGGATCCTATTAACGACCTATAGGTCGGTGATGGCCTCAACACAACATTTTGTTTTTCTTTCTTTTTTATGTTTTTATTAACTACCATTAACTAACATACCATTTGATTCACAAAGAACTAAGCTCTGTGTAAATCTATATAGGTACGATCCATGCAATGTTGTCTAGTTTTCTTATTTTTACATTGTCAATGTTGTGAAAACTATAATATTATCCGAATATTGATGTTGTATTGCAATTTTTACAAATTATGATTTCTTTATCAAAGACTGATTTGATACTGTTGTATTTTATTATACCAATAGATTGAAGTGTATTTTACAGTCGAGTTAATCAAAGAAGTACATTCTAAGTTTTTTTTTTATGAATCGGTAATGCATTTTACATCTATACTTACTAATTTTATTACCGACCCATAGTGGTCGGTTTTGGGTCGGTAATAGTGACATTGGGAAGCTTTTACCGATCGCACTATTTTTTTATTTCTAAACTAGTTGTTACCCGCGAGTCCATCTGTAATTGAGTAAAATTTGTTAATACCTAGCTATGCTCGAACCGTTAGCGAAGTAAAGCTGTAAATTTCAATTTTTTTTTTTCATAATGTATATGCTCAAAAGAACAGTGCAGGTATTAGAAATTCGTTTCTGGAAGTTTTTTTATTCATTCTAGGGTTTTTTTTAATAAAATAAAAAGTAAACTTATAGGTAAAACAGTTTTTTTTATTTGTTCAACATACACGAGGAGAGGTTGCTACGGAAATCCAATCGAAGCGAGACGTGTTAATATATTTTTGGTTTTTAATAAGTTATTTTCAGTAATGTTTTTGTACCACTTCCTTACGATCGGCAATAGCTTCCTAAAAATCGTTAATAGCATCACGACCGTTATCATGGGTCGCTAATAGCAACAATCGACTTTGTCACTTCAAAAAATATTTTTACCATGATATTCTTGTAATTGGTAGTAATTCACTTAGTAAATGAAATCTATAGACATACAATTAGCGTATAAAAATAATAAAAGAACTCTGAAGATAGCCAGTGTTAACGCCACCTAGGTAACATCCATCGCCTCCCACCGAACGATTACTTCCACTCACGTCGATTTCCTGTCCCTTACCCGCACAGTACCATCGCCCGTGGAGGAAAAGAGACAGGAGACGTGAACATATAAATGAAGATGTTTGCATCCACACATTCTCGCTTGAACGACTGCCCTTGCGGCATCAAAACCAGTGTCGCTAATTGCACTGAATTATATTTTAATTAATTAAGGCTGAAAGACCTTTGAATCGTGACTATTTAATAGACCAGGGAGCTCCCAAGTGTTTTTAAGGTGTAGTGCAACAAGCATTGAAGAGCAGAACCGCGCCGCGCCGCCTCGCGTCTAACAAGTGACCAGGCTGATTCCACAGTCACAGGAACCAGGAGTGCTAAGGTATTGTGCATTCCTTCATCCCCTTAGTCTTTCAGTCTTCCCTAAAAAATACAGTCCACCCCGCACCCTCAAATCCGCATAGCAACAATTGGCAATTAACAGCCAGTATACTTAAAATTCGCCATTGATTTCAAAATTGCCTTAAGGGGTCGTTAATACCTGCGTTTACCTTAGTAGGAATGTAGTAGGTATTATTTTTTGTCTCGTTATCGGTTAATAATTATTGCTTAAGTAGGATCACGGAAGATTAAAAAGGTCAGCGACTTTTGTTGATACTGTGAGTTCAAAGAAGTTTGATTTGACATTAATGCGATTTGATTACGCTCGCGATTATAGAAAATCTTCATAAAATATGTCGATGAAGTAATATTCATCATAATTATAATAAAATTGTTGTTGAGCAGAACCGAATTTTGATCAATTTATTGCCTACTGAGGTGTTGTGTGGTGATAAGAATATTTGCAGGGTATGTGAAATAATGAGCCAATTCAAAATTATAACTATTTATTGAAACAATTTCAAAATAATATTTTTCTCTAAAGCTAGTGGGCTTAAGACTCACGTAACTAACGTAGGAAAGCGAAGATTAACGAATTAGATAAGTAGCCATAAGTACATAGGTTTTATTCGTGAAGGTCTTGTAGGTTTATAACACTTGTAATAATTATTATTCTAGGTATCAATATAGGGTATTTATAATTAGGCTTCGTGGAAGATTAATATACATCATGTAGCTTCACTATGTATGACTAAAATACATTAAGTTTATGTTAACATTGATTTCACAAAATGCTTTGAAATGACATCGGGACAAACATACAAATGCCGGGAGGGACGATGTCCCTATATGATACCTACTGATGCTATTAAATTAATACGAAACAGCAAATAAATAATGAAACACTTCCAACACGTACGATGATCAACAGGAAGATATAACGTGGAAATGAAACAAGTTCTTACAGCCTCTCTTATCACATATTACAGCTTTTATATCTACTAGTTTGTCTACCATAGAAAATCTAAGATAACACTTTAACGCCTGTATACAAATTTGTAAATTAAATCTACAAAATGAGTTCCCGTTCACTTTACTCCTCTAACTGTATGATACAGATGGTCAATCTTCAGACTTAAAAGTAAGATAAAGAAAATATGCACTATGCAATCCATTACGAAATTACGAAACGAAACATCAATGGTTTACATCTCAGGTCAATACAGATGATATACGTTTAAATACATCGAGATATTCGAATTCATTATAATTTTAATCCAATTGGTTACACCGTTATAATTTGGCATCCGACAACTAAGGTACGCGTAAATATAGAGTAGCTTAATTACGTAGCCTCGAGAAGAGTGGAAATCAATAAATGCGAACAAGCGTTGCTCCGACAAACTGACGCGGCCGATGGCACGGTCCCCCGGAGCGAGCCAGCCCCGACCTGGCACTGCCATTTACTTTTTACGGATATTTAAAATAATTAAGTAATATTTAATCGTAGTGAAGAATGCAAATGAAAGTATATAGTTAAGATTTTGTAATTGTTACGCAACTCTCGCAGTTTATGTGTGACACGCGGATCAAAACGCATTTGATAGAGTCAAATTCATATTTGACGATCAAAATATCAAATGAATTGAGGTCACGATTTCACATTTTTATCTTTACAGGCAAAAAAACAACACTTCTTCAGGATACAATTTCATTTACAAACGTTAAAACGTATGACAGTATAAGGAAACATCAGTAACAACCCGGGGCCAGTTCCGAGGACAACGGACGACTTAAACCGCGCTCGCTTTGACGGTCTTAGCGGAGAGGAACCTATGCTCAATAGACCTTCGGGGGATGCCGCTGATTTTCCTCGGCGAGTAGCCATTGCAGTTGATAGACGAAGGCAGGGACTTGTAGCCCCCGTCGGAACTGTAGTCCGTATCTGTGGACTGTCCGTTCAGACTAGGGCTGTGCCTGTTACCGTTCACACTCTCCTTGCTGTTGATCCGTCCATTGTAAAGATCCCCGTAAGACGTGTGGTGTTTGATCATGTTCTCCTCGATGACTGCGTTTTTGGCCAGCAAGGGTTCAGCGCTGGAGTAGGTCTGGTTGTGGAAGTTCTCTATGGAGCGAGATCTGTTGGAGTACATGTTCTTTCTGACGGTTTTGTCTGCGGATGAGTCGCGTTTGACGTAGCGGCTGGTGTCGTTGGCTAAGGCTTGGAGGTACTTGGTGCCGACACGGCTGTTGGTTTTGAGTTGAACAGCGTCTGTTCGTCTGTCATCGTCACTCGCGCGCCGCGCTCCGCACTGACACTTCACAGTCCCGTTCACTAGAGGCCTCTTAGTCTTTTGTGCTTCACTGTACACCGGCAGCTTCCTCCCGCTAGCTTGTTCATTCCAACTGGTGGGGAAAAAACAATTCATTACTTTATTGTTGTTACTGTAAGGAACTCGTCGGCATTCGTGTCCAAGAGCGGAAAAATTATAATTTATAAGTCCTGTCGATGTCGATGGCCAGCTATGGCTATAGTCCAATTAGAATTAAGTGCGAAAATATTTTGTCCATACGGGAATTCTTAAGACAACGACAAAAAAAAATTAGCTCGCGGAATAAACTCTTATCGAAATCATACTGTTCTGTTTTATCTAACACCCTTATGCTTCTTTCTCACCTTTATATTCTGCAGGGCAGCGTGTAACAGAGAGTGGTTTCATAATCAAAGTAAATTACAAATTAGTTCCCAAACAAGTAACTCAAAAAACAAATCACAACCTAAAATTACCTACAAACACCACAATACAATGCAACGAACCTACGCTACTCCTGAACATAACACGTACTCGTTAATGCTGTACTAAGCAACTCGTGCTGTTAAATAAGCACTGCATATCCTTCAACCAATTCAGCAAAGATTTTGGAAACGAGACTCAAATTACAAAATTCTTCATTAAGAGTATTTTCTGGGCGATTTTTGAGCTTTTTAACCGAATCTTTTAGCATTTACAAGGATTGGCATAGAAGCACCAATTTGTAACAGAACTCCTGTAATCAGTTTTTAGAAAAGTGTTGATAAAAAGAAGCGGTTAAAATGATAAAAAACGTCCGAGTTACAGGCAATTAAATACATAGGCACATTAGGTTCTAATACTTAAACTCGATCGACCCTCATGCATCACTTGAAGTATCTATGGCAATAGTCTTCTACATCTCTATCGGATGTTACAAAGAGCTCTCCAGGGTTTTGGTACGCGAGATGCAGCAAGCACAATACATTGACGGAACACAAGAGGCACACAGCGAGAAAGCAGTCGAGCCACGCTACCTGCTGCGACGGCCGAACGCCCCCCAAGTGGAAACTGCGTCGGTGAACGAGTCACAATTGACCAATATCCAATTTGAATTAAAAGCAGCATGTGAGGAAATTAGAACATGGTTAAGTCGACGATGATATAGTAATACCACTACAAAGTTAACACCAAAGGAGTGTACAGGCAACTGTGCAACTAGTTGGATCACTTTTATAACATGGACATTAACAACAAACGTAAATGGACGAGTAGTAACTGCCTTGGAGGCAGTCCATGCGTTATCCAAAATTGGATTGAAGTGGTAACACTATTGAGTTCTGAGATGATTTGATTTGATTATGAAGCTTTAACGATAGTGGAATTGACAGATATTAGATGAAAATTCCCGCGAAATATGGCGTCACAGTCAGAGTGACTCTGCACATGGAAGTGGGAGCGAATGTCATTTTCCTGTTCATGTAATCTCTGAGGACCACAATCCACTGCGAGCTGCCTATGTGAGATGCTAGACATTGTGTTCGTGAAATAGTATTTTGCACTGCCAGTCGACTGTTTTCTTTACAAACTGATAAATAGTATGAGGGGATTATGGAAGGTATGTGCAGGACAGCGATAGATGATTGTAATGTGTGTAAAATGGACTTCAACGAGTGTATCGAAGCGTAGATAAACCTAAAACAATAAATAATATATAAAATGTGTCTGTGTGTGTAAAACCATGTAAACTGAAAGTTTTGTGATCTTGCTGCCTTTAAAAACGTTTGCGTTGAACATCAACAATTTTGAATAAATTATATACAGCCCAAGGTCAAGCCAAGGCAAGTAAATGAAAAGGATTGCGACCTTTACAGATGCTTCAGGTCATGGCTATGCCTTCAGAGTGAATAACAGAACCCGGTAAGTTTCATTATTCAGTTAAAAATATTTAAAAAATAGTTAAGTGAAAATTATGATTCCTTATAAAACTTAATTAGGTAGATATATTATGTCTAGAAAAGTTTGTCGAAATACATCACCGTATACCTAAACCTAAACCAGCTACCTATAGGTATTATAATTGTAATATAAAAGTTGTGACCCAAAACTGTTGTGCGATCTATTCCGTTTCCTCACCGGTGCCCATATATTTAGTAAGTGAATTACAAAATTCAGTCCAGTGCGTAATGGCGTATAAATAAATAGTGTATTTGATAAGCGTAGTAATTACCTCACTAAACCGGAATTTTCAGAACTAGTTAGCGCCGAGCTCATCGGCGGCCGCAACTGAAACGAGAACGTAATTAATGCATTAAACGCATTATTAAATGGGTAAATATATGATGCATTAGGTAGTTTAGCTAACTAACGTTCAAATAAAATAATGAAGTGAGTGTATTTTACGCAAATGCAATGGTATTTTTAAGAACATTTGTTTCTAAAGGTTTCTCTAACTTGATATAGTGGTTGGCAATAAACTTGGCAAGATTTTAAGTAGGTAGTGGGGGTAAGTTCGCGCATCTTTTATACCTGGAAAATACATGCGCGAACTGAATCCCACCACTTAAAATCTGGCCAAGAATATTTTCGACCACTATACAAGTATCCATTGTGACTAGGTATTGTGAGTTATAACATAGAACATCACGCCTGTATTCACAAATGGGGTAGCCAGAGCATACGAAACGCTTACATAGACAAAATCATGAGTATGAAACCTTTTGCAGCTACTTTTACCATATTTTTCAGATTTTAAGTTAAGAGATACTATACTGACAGGTGGCTAGCCTGTCGCCTAAAATATGTGAGTACCTTTAACTTTTCGAAACGGAACTGTATTTGAAGCTTTCGATGTGTTCCTTCCTACTCACCCGGTCAGTCTGCGTGGCCACGGAGCAGGTGTCGTCGGCGCGCGGCTCGGCGCCGCCCGCCATACGCAGCATCTGCTGCTGCAGCACCCGCACCAGCCGGTCGCGCTCTTCCAGTTGACTCTGGAACGCGAACACCACAGATTAATGGCGTGTCGGAGCGGTGCCACCGAATGTGCATCGAACGATTGTTTTTTTTTGTACAAAAGGTGATTGTTAACTCGAATTACCAATACAGAGGAAGGCTTCATCAGAGGGCATTTAGAAACCTCAGAAGTCGCTACTACAATGTGGAGTGGAACTCATGATACTAAGAATAAAATTTAAAAAATTGCATTTAAAGTTTCAGATAAAAGTATAGTCTTCGGCCAGTTAGATGAGATGTTTTTAGAGGGAGAGTGAGAGAGACAGAAAGAGAGAGTAAATTCCTGCTGTTCTGAAAAAACGTTGCGCGTAATTACTCTCTCTCTCTCTCTCTCTCTCTAAAATCGTGACACCTAACTTGCCGGTAACCTCTTGAGGAATCTTCCTGCTGACCTTAGTGTGCCTGACAGGCCAAGAGAAACAGAGATAGTTACCTGAAGGAAGACTATCTGCCGCCGCATCTCCGCGCAGGCGTCGGGGTGGAGCGGCGAGGCGGGGGGGCGGCGCCCGTTGGCGCGCGCGGGGCTCTCCGCGCACGCGGCCAGCAACGGGTCGAGAGTTTCGCTCTGCAAGGCGTATCAACGTAAGGATACATAGAAAAAGGGGGCTGGAGAATTATAAGTTGGATCTTGCAGTTGTTGGCCTTTGCTTTGTCAAGATGGATAATCAACTGAAGCCTGTCGACATATTTGGAGCGGCTACACCAGCTGCCGTATAGGTATGCGTAGGTACGAGTTTTTACAGATTAAGTTTTATTAGAAGATCTGTCATGGTATTCTACTTTTATACATTTTCGTTTTAGTTACTGTTGGTTTAGAAATATTTAGTCCCAACAGAGTCATTTCAACATCGTCCTTCAAATTAATCGGGAAACAGATGTTTTGCTAAAAAAACGATCTCGGTGGCCAGATTTTGCACATGTTGAAATTTTGTTTCTTATGGAAATATCCGATCATATGGTTTCAAGATGTTGTAATAAAAACGAAACAACTTTATTCCCTCTGTTCTTAGAATCAATTCTATGTAGTAGATAATAGCCGCAGGTTGATCGTAATTTTTATGTTTTTGAACAAAGAACCACTGCAGTGTATATTCTGTTTCGATGTGCAATCAAATGCTTGCAAATATAGGCTAAACTGTATAAATACAATTTGCGTTGGCTCATTGATTGTTAGTTGATTGAGCGGAACCATATCTACTAATTATTTTGCTTTCATATCGTGTAGCTCCGTAGCTCTACCATAACCATGAATGAAGAATTATTTACTTTGGAGAGAAATGTTTATGCGTCGGAAATATTGCGTGATGTTATTTTATTTACGGCGGACAATGGACATGGTCCTCACGAGTGTAAAATAACAAGCAATGCATCCATCACCGTTACGCTTGGTCAGGGACATACATTTCGTGTCATGGAAATTCTATTAAGACAACAACGAAATTCATTCGTCATTCGTTTCGTAGGACTAATATGTGCCTCCGTGTTTAGTAGACTGGTAGTAGTAATAGCTGTAAGATAGAAAAGATCAAGAACGTTGCATAATTAGCAAGTCACCGTCACGATGCACGTGAAAGTAAAGAAAAGATAAGAGAAGAAAGAAAGGAAACAAGCATTAGGTGCCGTGCTGCGGGCTTGCACAGAGGGTTCATTGACTAGGGAGAGAAACAAACAAACGTTTACATATACCTATACATTATTTATTTTGTCAAGTGAACACTCTGTGCAGCCAATGGTATTGCAAATAGCAGAGGCTATACTTACACTCATCGAATGATGCTCATCCCCCGGCTGCGTGCGGCAAACAAGGCGATGCAACCAAATAAACAAACGTTACAACACGCAAACAAACAAAATGGTGCTTACACTAGCCTACGCTTTCGCAAAACAAAAGTTAAAGGGAGTCTGCTGTTTGTCAGTTTTCATATGGTACGTGTTAAGTGAAGCTCCTACGCAAATGGTAGCGTGCTTTTAAGTCAATTGGCGGGAATACATTTCAAACTTTGTTTGTTTGTGACGGATTCATAACAAAAGCATTTTATGTTTCACAGTCGGATATTGCAAACGTCTGCACCAAGCAGAACTCTTGTAGCTTCAGACGGAATGAGCAAAAATAGCACATTGAGCCTTATTTGTACACTTACGATCCTCCTTTACCTAAAGCAAATGAAGCTTTCAACTTGTAAGGCCAGACATCAACCTACGCAGGTACCTATCAAATGCACAACATTTGCCCGCTTTGGCAGGACAAATAAGTATGTACCTTTTATTTTCGACGGTGAGCGTAATTTTATACGTTTGTTTTCGTCCCATTCATATTTTGTACGAACGGGGAATCGGAGTGCTAACAAAGAAAAAAAAGGAAATTTGATACCAAGGTCCCGCAAGTAATGCGATCCAGCTGACACGTGCGTCGTGTTGGCTTTGTGTTGCCAGTTAATTACACATTAGTTACAAAAAACATCTACTTTTACTACTTTTAAAATGCACGATGAAATGAGAAATTAGTTTCAATTAGGCATTGTTGCTTAAGACAGATTAATGTCTTTGTTATCAAAATTTTCCCAAAGGCTTACTTTCGGGAGAACAATGGCAATGAATCTAGATTCAAATCTATGAGACCTGAACCTGAGCAGGTAAGTAATCAAGTTAAGTACGCCTGGGAAATATGACTAATTACACCGTGAACACGCATGTTTAGATGGGTCGTAACGGCAGTGTCTGGCTACGTTAGGTTCTAGTAACACTAAGTGATAGGGGGAAATCACAAACGTACATTATTGATTCCTCTAATTAGGTAGGTACTTCCTATCCTACGTTTACGTTCTATTCCCTTGCACACGGAAAATCTAAATATGTAATTATTTATTCATGCTTTCTCGTTATGCATAAAACACGTAACGTTATGTATTTACAACAATCGTAACAGTAAATATCTACAACATCCAAGCGGTAGCTATGTGATTGAAATGAAAGGACGATAAAATTCTTGCTGCCACAGTCGTAGAATTAATGTTGACTGACGTTTCATTTTTAATTGGCTTTCGAATTAAGACCGGAACCATGCAAAGACGATGCTAAAACAGTGTAGGTATCGATAACAAGTATTTGCAATAATATTATAATATTGCAGTGATATATCGAGGCGGATATAATCGTAGTGTAACCTTCACCTTAAACACTGTCGTAAATAATAAATATTAATTATCAAAGATATGTAGCCAGTTCGAAGCGACAACTAAAAACTTTTCTAAAGATTCGTCAAGTTTTAAATCGTCCTTTCGTTTTATAATCATAAACTTAAATCAAACAACATGCACTAACCCAGAGACTGCTGGCTGTAGTCGTTGAGATTTAACACGTTCAGTGATTCACGGGGTGGTCAGTCAAACCAATGCTGCATATTGACTCTACTATTCTTCTAAATCGGTATGGAACCTATTATCTACAAAATCTAAAACGCCACACGTTTGCTTCAAACAAAGGGTGTATTATACCAGTAAGTACCTAGTACTTCTCTGGAATTCAAATAACCTATATGTATATTCAAAACTTACCTCAAAGGACTGACTGTCCCAGGTTACGAGCTCAGTTGATGTATGTAATTTGTAAATACATACGTAGTTTACTCGTGACCGTTTTTTATAAGAAAAACGGGTTTTGAGAACTAATTTTTAGTTACTAATAGAAAACTGAGAATGTTTGCTCTGTGACGTTTGACTAATAGTTTTACATAAAACTTCCTTTGAACATGACGATGACAATCTGCGTCCTAAACCACGCTTCCATGTATCCCTGCGGTTAAATCAGTCTTCTCCAAATCCTAAAGCATACCTCCTGTAAGACGCGCTTGAGCTGCAGCAGTAGCGTCTTGATGTCGACGACGTCTTGCAGCAGCGAGGCGGGCGCGGGTGCAGGCGACGCCGCGTCGCTCGCGGCGTCGGACGGCGTCTGCGCCCGGGACCGCTGCAGCAGTCGCGCCGTGCGGACCGGTAGACTGGCCCTGGAGCAATACGATGTGTGATAATTATTTGGATGAGTTGGGATACCCTACTAGATAAAAGTTGCTATAACTCAAGAATAAGGGAGTCAATATCCGCCACTCGATCAAAGTTGCTTGAATGATCAAGAATAAGGGAGTCAATATCCGCTTGGAAATTTACCGGCTGAATTTGGAAATATATTTAAGTACCAACATTTCCGTTTCGTTTTCCATTGGTGGTTGAAGATATTTTTAAAATAGGCAGAATATTATTGACTTAGACATAAGATTTAACTTGAAGAGCAACACTAAATTTTTGTTCTTGGTTGATCTTTGTTTGCTTTAGGCGCTACCTCGAAGACTTTTTGTGATTGCACCGCTTACAACATGCTTATGTGAAGGGCTATTGCATGTCCTTCTCACAGACCTGTGACCGAGATCATTTCAGTAGTTGAATATAACATGAACTAAGCTTAGAAACGGAGGACCAAAGTAAAAGCTTACAATAAGACTGGGGATTAAAAAGCTGCTTCAACTTTGTAACAGGGTCCTTATATCTCCTTAAGTACATCGTCAAAGTTTTGGAAAGTGTCGATCATGCAAGTATTAGGTACTTAATTTTAACTAACAGCAAAATGTTCCAGAAATCTAATTGGAAAAAATATTGTTTATTTTGGCTACGAAGTTTACATAGAAGTCAGTAAACAAATAATAAACTAAAGTTGCTACACCCTTAAGAGGGCGCACACATTTTTTACGTACGTAATATAAGATCAGGTGGGGGAAGAGAAATTCAGGGGCAGAGCAGGGGTAAGAGGCACCACAGACCATAACTCGTCGATGTTATGAGTACGTGTCACAACACTAG
>BHDV01065385.1:54230-70657 GCA_005406045.1 Adoxophyes honmai
TCTTTAAAAACTTAAGAATTTATAGCTTTCTAAAGCATTTGAAAAACATCAAAATCACCGAATTTTGTTTGCACGCTCTTAACACCTAGTTTTCGTTTCCACAACAAGTGAAACAGATTGGCAATTCCATAATTCGCCAACTTCTGTCAGGTGACGCGCCCTGATGAATTAATTAGCGAAAATAGGACACCGGCTAGCTGTACTGTGTCACCTGTAACACACCCAGCCCTATATTTAGAAGTGAATTAAGTGATCGCAATTTGTCTGGCTGTTTTAACGATGCTATCAATCGAACTCAAAACCCGGTTGGGAATTGGGGGTGTATTTTCCAATTCCAATAAATACGAATACACAACTTTTTGTAAATACAGATACTTTTTCTGTGGGTGTAAATGACAACGAAATATTTGACCAGGTAGCCCAGTGATGGGAGAACCGGACTGTGTAAAATTGAAATACTAAAGTAAATTTAAAGATTATACATTTTAAGAATTAGTTAACGTCTTGTCATATGCCCAGCACTGAGCACACTAGCTCGCAGCCTCGACTGTTTGTCATGCCATTTTTCGATGAAAATGACGGCTAATTTATCATTTCGTCAGGTAGAAATCTATGACCATGGAATAATCAATAGTAAACGACAACGATACTGTCTTTAGCCGAGGCTAAATAACACTCATCAGAAGGGAAGAATATCTGATGAAACATTAAAACATTACGTCTTATGAAGCTTTTAGTTGCCCTGTCTGCACTGTAATGTATAAATAAGCACGTCAACTGATGCTGTCTCCTCCATTAATTTAATGTATGAGTTTACTTAAACGGCCTTGGAGTACTTAGGTGTTAAATCAGGCAAGAGACTCGCTTCAGTTCCATTAAGTGGACAGGGTTAATGACCTAAACTAGCACTAAGCCCTGTACATTTGTCACGATACGTCATACAGACATTCACACTGAATTAAGAGTAATAGAGCATAGAGTGGCACTTCATCCGCACAATTACGAGTCACCTATGCCAGCTACCGGTGGGTGCCGGCAGTCATTTAGCCGAGTGGATGTTACTTATGTAAAAATATACATACCTATCTATGTCATATTAATGTACAAACGTAAGAGATCCATTTGAATTTGAGAAACTTTTCGCAGAACAAAACTTCTGGCTAGCTTCAATTGATTATTAATTATTATAGTGACTTATGTCACTTCAATTACATGTGAATTGTGGGTTGGATATTTTTGCTAGACTGAGTATGCCTGTTATTTCGGTCTAAGTTTATATCCAGTTCTTAGAGTTGACTTGGGTTGAAACCGACTTTTTGTGTTACTGGGTACTTTACAGTTTGAATTTGAAAAGGTATTCGATTGTACAATCGAACCAACAGATTCCTGACCCACCGCAGAACGTTGTCACAAAAAACGTCATAGGTACCTAATCATAAACATTTCCTTTGTCAAGCAATGCAATGTCACTATGACGTTCACTGTGAATAGATTCCATGGTGGGTCAGGAATCAATTGGTTTGATGATACAAATACCTCTTCTATCTTTTGTTTCATTTTCATTTCCTTAACAATGTTATCAGGCATTACTGTTGCATGGTTAAGTGAAACTGCATAATTCTGTTCATTCAATTTACCTTGTGATTCAAAAGACATAGGTACCAGTTGCAAGAATTTTATGTCAACTACAGACTACAGTATTGACAGAATCATATAACTCTTCTATTATTAGTCTATACATATATTTTGATTAATTAACTACAGAGTCAAAAATCAAAAATATTCAAAGAGCATTCCATTCTTTTCGGAAATAAAGTACCTACACGTTTCTTAAAAATCACCCTTACAATATTTGTAATTATAAGTACGTAACAGAAATAAGTACGCACGCTTAAATTATACTGGCCGAAGAAACATTTTTAAATCAATGAGTCATTTTGTTTATCAGTCTCTACGTGCATGATACTACCTAGAAATAGATAAATAAATATTCATCACAAATCGTCGATAAGGAGAATGACAACAAAGTTTGATTAGCGATCATAGTTCTCATAGCTAAGTCTATTCGAGTTATTTCAAGCCCTGAAAAGAGCGCAGAACTTCTACCTTTTTATAAGTAGCTGCCGCAAACGGAAGCTGTCAAGATGTGTCAATACTTCAACAGATACCTATCATTGTGTTAGTAGGTCGTAACTTTAAACAAAAGAATGTCGGTATAAATGACAGTTCAATTGAAATAGCGATTGTGGGGGAATAATAGCAAAACAAAACCACAACGATGCTATTGGAAAGGCAAAACATCCGGTTGCGAAAGCATTGACCAATAATGCGTAAAGGTAACTAACTAAACACCTACACTTGGAAATGATGATTAAGTAAATTTAATTTGTAAATAACGCCAAGTACTAAAAACCGACTATATGTTGTATTTGGTGGTTAAGTGCTGCCACTTACTAATACCTTCTTATAGCCTATGCCTCATCGGGCGGTACATCATCGCACCAGCATAATCAAATTGTCTATTATTACATTACTTGGGATTACCACCAGGAAAAGCCTTGATCAATATTTTGTTAAACCTTAACTTCGGATGACGAAAACGGATAGAGTGATTCTTAATTGCACACAAGTTGCCTCTCGGTTGGCCTTGCATTAGTTAGTGGCTCGGCCAAGCTGGTTTTAAGGCTTTCTGTATACACGAAATGAAACAATAAACTTTATTTGCTAAGATCCATTCGTATCCAATTCTTTGTTAGAAACGTGTTAAGTAAGTTTCACAAAAGAAATCAAATCAATAATGCATTGCAAGTAGAAGTTGATACGTTTAACATTGAGCTGCCAAGAGCAGTTGTGAAAACATTGGAAGCCGCGATATAGAAAACCGCTTGATATCTGATAATACGGTTTAATCTCAGATATCATATCAAACTTGAAGGAACTGGTGTTTACTGTTGCAAAATGAATGGGAGTGAACAATATGGCACTTGGTCGGTGGGGACTGTTTGTGTTTCCACCTGTATTGCCTGGCGCGTTGGCTGCGGAGGCTGGGCGCGGGGCTGCAGGAGCGGGCGGTGCTGGTCTCGGCCACGTGCAGGTCGGTCTTCTGGCGGCGCGCGCCGAGCACGGCGGCGGGCCCGGCGCCCGCGGCGCTCGCGGCGGGTCGCATGGCGCGCGGAGACTTTCACGGCGCGCACGCACGCGGCCGACTGAAGCCCGCGCGCGGCCCGCGCTATCGGGGCCGCCGCCGCCACCGCCGACGCAGCTCGCCCGGAAAAATCAGATCTCGTGGCGACGACCCTATCCATTCAAGCTGAACGGATCACAATCAGCACGCAGTTTTCTTTTTACACTCTGTTTGCAATCAGCCTCTCTTGCACCAGTTACATTTTATCACCGCCGGGCCCCGTGATTATCGTCGATTCGACGCCGCGCTCAGATCGTACGTGAGGGCATTGACAGTTAGTTTAGCAACAGGGGCATGTCGAATGATGTAGCCAGGTGTGTCTGAAAGGGAGAACACCGAGGCCGATACTAACGTCCGCGGCGTTACACTGCGTCACGCTCGCTGACGGCGCACTGACTATACAACACTTTCTTTTGCACGTGATTTTTGTTTGTTTTACAACCACTTGCTAGCCAAATTCAGTTTCACTACACACACACTCGCCTAAAATTTGAATACATTTTCATAAAATAAAGTGATCGCGTCGTACATTCGGGTACTTTTTACGTTTAGAAAAAGTAAGAGGAATTTATAATAGGAGTTTTAATGACAGCGGCGATAGTGCGAGCTGTGTGGGTCAGTGTCACCGTCTGGACGAGTTTGTTTGTTTTGCGCGAAACGCCGGTCCATATGTCGTCTGCAGGCAGGGCGCATGCGTCACCGCGCTCAATAACCACCCCCTCGTACAGCTGATTTATTTTGCAGGCGAGCATTACGGCTAATTTTAGAAATTAGATAGGATCTACTTTTTTATTAACTAGCCCGTCGAGATGAAATTGTAAAAGTCATTAAATTTGCATTTTAATTAATATTTCGGCGTGGATTCTGCCGCCGTTAATTGGCTACTTGCATACATAACGTGAAGAACGCACTGTCTCCTAAACTTTAAACAATAGATGCACTGATGATAATGGATGCTGACGAGACGAGACGAAGTGGCTTCGTTGGCAAGCAAGGCACAGTTCGCCTGGAAAGCGGCCGACCGCGACGCTTTTGTTAAAAAAAAGCGTAGAGCTCCACTCGATTTTACACGCTTTTTAAAACAGATGCCATACTATTAAAACTACAGTTACATTAGCACAAGCCCACTTCTGAGAAGACTAAATTTCAAATAATTATGATGCGAGTAAAGATTCAACAAAAAAATGGAGCTAGCAGTGATATAAATATGTCTCTATCAGTTCCACTTATTACTTTGTAAACTAATACTTTGATTACTTAATGGTTCTCAAAGTTGAAATTGTACTTAATTATCGTACTATCGGTATAATATAAAAGTATCCAAAACTACATAAACATGAAGTAAAAAGGCGAGGATAATATTCTAAAATCAAAAGATGAAATAAAATGCCAAACTGTTTTAGTATAACAGTGCCGCAGCGCCTAACTGAATTATTCCGCTTCAAGCTTTAGAAGATACGCTGCGGAAGAAAAAAATAAGGAACCTGATGTAGAGGTATAAACATACTGTAACGTAAAGTTCCGTACGGATTCAAATTTCATACCATTAGGTATCTACAAGCACCACTGACATTATTGCTATTGCTACGTAAATATGAGGGGTTAACGTTCGTTTAATAGGCAGTCAATTAAGTAGAGCCATGGTAGAGCCACACTTACTCGCCGCAGCTGGTCGTTAAAAGTACTCTGATGTTTACCAAACTTTTCGATAGGTATCTATGTTTCGGGTATTGAGTGAAACAATGGCCAATGTGGGCATTGTGGGCGCAATAGGAAGGATGTTGTGAAACGACGGAATACAATTGGACGTAGTTTAGGGAAAAGGATCCAACCCACAAGTCACTCGTAATTAAAGTGACATAAGTCACACTCATTTTTGACGCCTATAGATCATTTTACTTCGAAGGGTTATGCAAGTTGGATCCTTTCTGCTAAACTACGTCCAATTATATCACGTATTGTGCGGCTATTGGAATTGTTCAGATGAAAATAAGTTATAGTAATGCAAAGGAAATTGATTTCACTCTCGAATCGATATTGTCGCGTGTCATCACAATAGATTAATTATGAATCACGCGTAGGTACATTTGTACTAACGGTAGCACTTAACAATAATTACATAAATACATGCATTTCGAGCTATGATCACATAGCTGGTCAATTGGATATGTACGAGTATGTACTGTACAAGTTGACAGATAATTTCAATAGATCAGCCAGTCTATACAGCGTTTCATGTGCTTTACCTTACCCATTTTGAGAATACAAGTGTGATGTATTTATGTAGCCAGTACAGTATACATTACGTAACTAAATAAGGATACCTAATAATAATAAGAGCCGTTTTTAGCCACCATATCAACCAGTAATAATAACCTGTGGCTGCTCGAGGAATGTTTTCCGTCTGCCTGACTTAAGTGGCCTCTTAATTTCACGGTTGCCTTTGGATCATATTTTATCTCCCGCCAGTTAAGTGCTAGTATTGATTTGTGTTCAAAATCAAGGAGTGGTACAATATACCAATACGAATCCAAAATGAAATTGCTTCTTGGTGCACATCAAGCTTGTCAAATGTCTTGTAAGTAGCAGGATTATGATGATGATATATGCAGTGTTTACAATAAACTGATGGGGCATGACGATTCCCGAATAGAGATCACAAAGCCGGGACCCATCATAGATTCTGTTCGTTACGGTAACTGAATGTTCACGGATGCAGAAGGCGCACGACCGTTAGTAGTGGTAGCTTTTGGGAGTATCGATATCTACGTTGAAAAGTGTCAAGGGCCAAAAACAGCCAAAGTATAATTTGAACTAGAAATTGCAGATTAAAGGTGGGATCACAGTGCCTGGTACGAAACCTGTATGCAACGTAAAGCTTCAAAGCCATGACAGGTAGGTAATTATGCAAGAGTGTCGTCACATTTAGTTCGTGAGCTATTGCGGTCACACGAGCTCACGACAGATCTAGTCAGCAAAGCACTTGTAACAAAAGCGGCCGTCGCTGAGGTATGTATGGATGAAGTTGATTAATGAATATGATTACGTGTCAGTTTTAAACGAGAAAAGATTACCGTGCAAGCCTGCTAATTAACTAGCAACAATGAACAATGAGCATTTTGACAGATTGTCTTAAGAAGAAATGACCCAAAATATCTACCCAGTGATTTGTTCAGGATAGACAGAAATGCAGAATACGACCCAAGAAGAAATGGCAGGATGACCAATGGGCTTAGCACAGCAACCCGCGCGTGGGATAGACTACTTGTAATTTTCTTATGTCTCTGATTAGACAGTAAAAGGTACAGTTTATCTCGGGCGCATCCTACCTCGCTCCATGTTGTGCTAAGCTAGCTTGATGATTGTTAATAAGTAGAGACCGGATTATATGCAACATAAAAAGCTCGAAATATGCATGCAAATACGTACGAAAAATGCTCTAAATATGCATGAAAAGTGTCAAAATATGCAAAATATTTTAGTAAAAAATGATTTTTTTTCTTTTTTTTTGGTGTAAAATGAAACATAAATTATGTTTAACTGTGTGTCAATTAACAATTACTGTAATATTTTGTACTTCATTTCTACCATGTAAAAAAAACACATTGATAATCTGGGATTGACCCCGGTGTTTCTTGAAAATTTTGTGTCTGAATCAACAATTCAAAACAATTTCCTAATCAGATAAACACCAATCTACATTTACAGATTTAAATTGGCAGTTTTATGCCATTTTTCTTCCAGAAATAGTGCGAAATACTGAAAATATGCATCATCATTCAAGTTTTTCGGTAAATATGCAATAACCCTCGAAATGGGCTAAAATATGCAAATGCATATGCATATATGCAATTGCATATAATCCGGTCTCTATTAATAAGATTGGCACATTCCGTTTGAATGAGATGAAATACCAAAAGAACGGGAGGCCTTTGTCCAGCAAAGGGACACGTTAACATAATGTTAACAAGAAATTTAACACTCGGGTAATAATAACAAAAAGTAAATCCTGATGCAAACTTTACCTACCTAGCTATGAAATCAGAATTAAATATTTTATATCATTAGTTAGATATCAATTGGGTTATAAAATTAAAATATCATGTGAGTGCTACGAAACGATTTCAAATGCAAGGAAATTATGTAATTAGCCCAACCTACACTTACATAAGGTGCGACTCTTTATTCCATCATTACATCTAATTTATTGGTAGAGCAAGTACCAATATAACGATTTTTATATAATGTGCTTGTTTTACAATAAAGAACAAGATTTATATCAGGAGCCTCAGATTCGAGACATCCGGTCCATCCCATTAAATAACGGTTCGCTTTGTACGTTCACATTTTGCTGAGAGATAAATAATGGAGGTATGGACGAACGTGCTTTGAAAATAATATCTTAATGTATTTTATTCAGAACATGAAAGACGTCCCTCCTAAACATTTTATTATGGCAAGGAATCCAATACAGACCGGACTATGAAGGACCCATCAGTATTGCCCATTTCACAAAATTCAAAGGGATGTATCTACTTGCGAGAAGATAATATACATATTTTGTGATTAAAGCATTCTGAAAATCTAACCTAATACTAACTTTTTTTTTAATCTGCTTAATATTGAAATCATTTGACGCAAAAATGCAACTTACCTATAGGTAAAGACTTCAAGGCGATGATCCTACTTTCGCCTGTAAAATTTTACGAACATTTTGAAGGTGAAAGCTTATCCTGGTTTCGAAACCATTACGATGCCGTAAAGCGGCATTTTAACTCTGTGGTTTACTCTGCTTTTGGAACATTACCACCAACGGCACTGCACTTAAAAATAAATTAGTGTAAATTCTTTTTGACTAAAGTTTTAGTGAAAAACATTTCAGTGCTGCAGGGAACTGTCTAAAATTGTTAGCAAATGTAGAAATCAATCAACAAACAAAATTTCTCATAATAGCAGATTGGATATGGTAGGTAATTAATCGGTAAACTTACCAGTCGTTGATTTATCATAACGTGTTTCACAATTAACGATAACAATTAACACTAGTAGCTACGAGTAATAGTGAGTCAATAGCAACTATTGCCAACAAGTTTTTTGATGCAGATTTAACATTAATCTCCAAATGTTAAACAACCGTCTGAACAATAAACTTTTATTAACTTTGGAAGCTATGGTTTACATAGACCATGAACTAACACTCTACAAGGCAATCAAAGATAGATTAGAAGCTATATGTATCTAGGTAGTAAACATAGCATTCTGTGCTTTGGATTTCATGTGTAAAACAGATATACGTACTTTTGTGCTTGGCCATTGAATATGGTGACCACTTGGGCCACGATCCCTTTGACAGGCGCCTCCTTTTCCAGCATCACACTTGCCTTTTCCATCGTCATCACAACACCGTTTAGTTTGTCACTTCACTTTAGTAATTTAGAACATTCAGATCACTGTGTTGTTGTTCACAAAGTTTTGTAAGTAAGTCTTCTTGGTCACGCATGAAATTTTTGTGTTAATTTCTGTAGTTTACGTGTAAATACCTGAACAGGGTAATTTTAATCAGTTGGGTTCTAGATGTATTAAAACTTTTACTTCCTAACACCCCCAGGGCGTTGTAGGAAATGCTTGCAATGCCTTAATTAAACTTGGTTAACTACACGCACGGGTCTCTCTGTACGCTTCGGAATGTTTCATAAATTCTATTAACGTGTATAATTCAAGTAACTTTATGCGTGCATAAGAGGTATCATTAAAATTGTCGCTGATAACATTTCCGTGAATAATAACGTGTCAATCAGTAGTCTGAATGGCTTTCAACGCGCTGTTATGAAATACATAGCAATCATCTTTTTGGGAACGACAGGAGCCTGTTTCGATTATTGAAATCAAACATGTCCGGTCGGCGACGGTGGATATTTTGTTCCACATAAATACGTTTGATTGCTCTTGCTTCCGCATGCAAGAGTTGGTGAGGTAAGGTGGTACCTAATTTTATTGTTGTCTGCAAACGTCAGTCTGTATTTTGAGTCAATGCAGATAAGCGTTAATACACAGGCTGACAGGTGAACTTTTATCTTTGGTTATTTTGTAATATAGACATACCTACCCACCTATTATTACCTACAGTGGGGCGATAGTTTTAAGGTTCGGACGCAAGCTCAAAGGAATTAATCTAAGATTAAAATTGTTCAATATTCAATAATCGTAAACTCATCAAACTCATTTGTAATAAATATTAGCCATTTATACATTTCGAAGTAGGTAACAATCAATGCTCTACCAAAATAAACCAAAATCGCGATATTCCTCAAAGTTTTACTGTTTTGAGAAAACTTTTAAATGTTAAGTGTTACAGATGTTTGCTTGTATTTTTTATGGACGAGATAATTATGATTGTAACATTAGATAGTAAATTTTTAATTAAAATTTTACGATGAACATGGTTTTGATATGCTGGTTACTTACGAAGTATGTCAGAAAATAGTTTAACAGTTGTTTTAAAGCTGTTATTTATAATTTACAGCCCAAGTACAGTAATAGACAGTGCTATACGAGTTAAGTATATTGTATTGTAAATTATAGCGTCGTAGGTGATACAGCGCTAATAAATACCTAACTTTAATTCCATAAGTACCTAGTCCTGTAATATTCCTGAAACAGGATCACTTTTTTTCAAATTCTTTTAATATCACTTCAGTGGAAAACAGGAATGTATTTTCATTAATATAAGGCAATATATTCGCCTCACAATAATTTATTGCGAAACAGTGTTGATATTTTTGAGAAAGTTGCAAATCTTTTGAATGCTAATGGAGTCTGGATGCGGTGGTAGAGTGACAAAGGCTTGATCATTATTGCAATGTGAAAGGAAATCTAAATGTTTCAAATTCACGTTAGACTTATTTGAAACGCAAACCGAGGAGTGAATCGCACTCACGCACCGGGGTTCCGAATCGCCATGTGATTTATGTACTTATCTCAAAAACTATGATTTAGACTTATTTATTATCAAAAAATGTTTACATGACATTACAGTTTTCACCAATGCGTCACGAAACTTAGACTAATCATTTTTATCATTTTAAACAATAGACTATTGACTTGACTGTTTTAAGTTTTGGGCCCTAAACCATTTCAGGTTTTATGTTAAAGGACTTTAATTCATGAGTTGACTATAATCAATCCACTTCACAGTAAATTTATAAGGAAAATCACATATAACAGGTTGCTATCCCATCGTCTTTAACACAATAAACAGTATTTATCCTATACATACTAATTGAGTAGATAAGTCTACTCCAATGTTGTACTAAAGTTGAAACAATTACCTACCTACTTACTTAATGCATGTTAAGTAGGTTTATAGCTTTCTAGAGTTTTAGACGCTAAAATCGTAGTTAGTTTTGAAATGAAACTACTTATTATTTTCGGTAGAATTCAAAGCAATATAGGTAAACGAGTGGTTACGTAAAGCCGGGTCAGGCGGCCTTTGAATCTTCTTATTTTATAATAGCAAAGCAATTAAATTACTGTTACCTAATTCCCATCGAAGTGACAATTCTATTATGTGGATAATCGAATCAAGCCAAGCAGAGGTCGGAACAACTTTCTGAATGACGATGACGTAAAATGTTAAAAGTCCTCAGATATCTTATTAAGTTGGTATTTTTGTACGGCACGCTACGCTCTACTGATCGAAGTATGGGTACTTAAACAAACATAAAAACTATAAACCAGAGCAACGCAATTTAAATGGCACTTTGAAATTTAAACGTTTAATGAACCGGAATTCCGTAACACTATTAGATAGTCTAGTCTATATCCATTTATGCCTCTCGGTATTGTTTTCCTTAGAGGAAGTAAGTATACGTTTTCAATTAGGTACATACACATGTCTGATAAGTTACTTTGTTTATCATAATCTGTGTATGTCATTTACCTTTGCAGTATGATAAAGATTACTGTAGGTTTTCAGTAATTACCTACTGAACAATGGAAGTTACTTTAATTAGGTTAACATTATGCGACATTATCATACCCACAGTGCCGTTTAACGAAGGTACAAAAAATAGTAAGAACGTGTATGTCTAACTACAGTTACGTGAGCACCGGCTAATTACTAACTAAGCTCTACAGCAACGGTAATTTGCAATTGGGTGACTAGCTGGAACCAGTTTTTTTGTATACAGTAAAAATTAAATTATTCTCTCGCGTTAAAGAAAGCGCAACAAAAGGATTCATTTCAGTAATTAACTCACAAATCCCCGATACTGTTAGCGTCATCTTCGGAGTCAGAATCGGACATTTAAACACCTAAAAGAGGGCTGTTTCGTCAACCTTAGCCGCGGTACTGCTTTATGCCAAAAGTTGTGGCATGCCGGTAAAAAGCTATTCAATGTTGCCACGGCAACGGAATTTGGACAACAATATACTCCACCACGCACGCTACTTTACGCTGTGCCCCGATCCATTTAAATCAATGAATTCTCCGTACCTAAATAAATAAAACAGATACATATTATCTCTTCTTTTAATTACATGTCTGAAAGGAGAATTCCGAAACCCAAATTCAAAAGTAATAATACTGTAGTACTAATAATAATTAGCTAACTGCAGTGGTAGAGCAGTATTTTGTACGGTCCTAAGATTGACAATGATTAATCACGGGTGTCAAATACCACTGGATCTTTATAGTCCTCCAACACAGGAATTAGAATAATAGAAATTCACAACATTACGACTGGTTATGTCATGGTAAAGCCCGAGAGATGGTGGTATGTTGACCCTGTATCAAATAACGGTGTCATCTTATGCTGTTACACGTAAATGCAAATCATCTAGCACCTCGCAATTATCGTTTGAGAGTTTCGTATCCATCAATCGATACTGAGATTATTTCTGTAACGTGATAGCTGGAGTGATGATGCAAATATTTGCCATTCCCCCGATAGCTCTATTAATGGTATCGCTTAGATAAGGACACACCATCGATATAACAAGTAGTGAGGCTAGTTTTGCTAGTAAGAATCGAATGTGATGCATTTTTTCTTTTGTATGAATATACATAGGTGGATATTTTAGAGAAGCTTATATTATTGTTCTAAATAGGTATGCACTAGGCAATATAGTGACTTAGTAAGTAGCTTTATACTCATGCGCAGTGAAGTCAATCTAGACCATTACAGATTCATAAATCTAGTCTAGGATCTCCTTACTATAGTAGTACTTGGTTATTGGATATTGGATATCGTCGCTCTTAGATAATTGTGGTTAAGCATACGGTAGTAAGCTTCGTTATTGAATCCTTTGTTTAGATATTTAAACATACTAAAACAATATCAACAAGGTTATACCTATAATATTAAACCTTTCATGTGAGTATTAGGTATTGGTATAGGTATAGTGGGAATTATCTATCTAGGTATCTCCCTAGGTAGTATTTGAGTCAAAAATGTTTTACCAGACCCAAAACAATCTGTTGCTTATCTTCCCACTCATATCCGTAAGTATTATTATAAGTGTTAAAGAAGTAAGGGTAAAGTTTATCGTTATTTTGTGTTTACCACGCAGGTGTGAAGAAAGGTGTTAAGAAGTTACGCATATAGAAAATAGTGCCGCACACGGGCAGGCGCTAAAATAAAGACCAAACATAAATAAATTCATTGACATACAAGAAAACTACGGTCCTGCTAACATTAGTTATCATTAATGGAAATGAAATGTGTCATTTCGTTATCATTTAGTGCATTAGCTCATATACAGCAAAATGTATTATCTTTGCGCACTTAAATATCAACAGTCAATGGCCTGAGCCAGACATCACATCGCTAACAGTTTGAGTAATGATCCTTGCTACCCGCTCGATAAGTGTTGCCCTACCCCAGCTAAGGGCCCTTTGTTAAAGGGCAGGAAGACCTTTATTGTTGCACGTGTAACAGTATTTAAAAAATTACAATCCATTGATCCCAGTCGGTACAATTGCAGTCGGTTATTTTAAGACCATAAAGGACGCATAATGTATAGTGCACGTAACTAATTGAATTAAAGCCTCGCAAGCTGGCGGGTAAATCTCTGCCACATTTATTTGTGTCAACAGCATTACTTCCACATGGATGATCACAATTACCCTGAAAGGTATTTTCTCACACAAATAGTATGTCACGATCATAACACCCATAAACTTTGTAATGTAAACAATCACAGTTCTAATTTAGAAGTTATTTTTTGCACAATTTCAGTGATGTATTTAGATTTTGGCACTGGCAATATGTTCGACCAATGACCCGCGTTCGATCGGAGCTCAATATTTCGATCGTGGAACACGTGCCGTATGTTGCCGGCGCGGCGTGTCGGCGTGTGGCGTGTCGGCGTGTCGGCGTGTTTGCGCCGCGTTCGTCCGCGCGCGCGACCATCAGCAGACTAACTTCCGACCGGCGCAAGCGGCGCTCGGGCGAGATGAACCGAGCCACAAACCCCAGCCCGAAGCCCCATGCAGCTGCTTTATCTGATTACCTCATGGAGCAAGGACCTTTCGACACAAAGCTCGCCGTAAAATCCACCTTAAAAATCCGTGCGCGTGAAATTCGCTTGCGGAATGCTTTTTTGCTGATGGTTTGACAACGAATTTTGCAATAGTTGATTAGTTTTTTACAAACTCAATCAGGAATTGGTAAGACTATGAAAAATTATGCTCAAAATAGTTTTAAACAAATGCTTCATTCAGACTTCTTAACAGGATAAGTTATCAAAACTCAAACAATGAATAGGTTTCCCGATAGTATAGGTTAGGTTTAGGTCGTTATCGTATGTTGTAATTACTGAGTAACGTAATATCGTTAAAATATTAACCACAGACTTATTGCGATAACAATTAAGGTTCCCAATCAAATTATGAGAAGTTTAAATTCGAGTTAGTTGATGATGAAACGAAGAACGAGAAGCTCCCATTCAAAAACAAATAAAGCTGTATTCTCACAAATCTGCAAATTTATGTTTATGACCAAGCTCTCGCGTAGCACGCAACGTGCATTCTTCAATGGAAGCCTCAAAGCGTGGCTAGGAAATAAGTCTCATTGTTGAGACTTGCCATTGTCGTGTCGTGCCACGGCGCATGGAGGTCGAACAAACACCCACACAATTAATTGGGACCGAAACGGTTCTTTGCCTTTGTTCTTAATTCAACACCTGGGTCATCAAGTTAAAATTGGGTCAGAAACATTGCAAATCGGTGGTAACGCTCACTTCAAATATCTAAACGAGGTAAACGACTTAATACACACTTGGAATTGTACCGTAGCTAAATATTTTCATTTACCAGGAACTTACAGCGTGACAATTAAGTACAATGTCAATAAATATAGTGTATTTAACCTTAAACTTTACGAAACTTAACCAGTTTAAAGTAGCTGCATAAAACCAGAGACAAGGCCCTTGAGTCGTAAGAATAATTACGCAAAATTGGAGCATTTAAAATAATACGACTTTTCTTTCGACGGAGTTTTCTCCGTCTAGCTTTATGACTCTCTCCGGCTATTATTCCCGCTAGATAACGTCTCGTTAAGTTGATGTTACAAAGTGCATGCACTTAGCCGCCTTAAAAATTATCAACCCCAATTTAGCTCAATACATTTTATATACTTATGCAAGGAAAAGACAACCTACTTACAACTTTGTTACATTAACTGTAAGCATGTTTATGATACCTTTCAAAGCTAATATTTAATTTTTTTTTTTTTTCTTAAATATCACTGGACAATTTTTACACCAATCACCTAGTCTCAAAGTAGGCAATTTAATGCCTGTGTTATGGGTACTAGACAACGGATAAACTTACTTATATATATATATAAACATCCAAGACTCGAAAGCAAACATTCGTATTCATCATACAAACATCTGCCCCGACCGGGGATCGAACCCGGGACCTTAAGCTTCACAGTCAGGTTCTCTGACCGCTAGGCTATTCGGCCGTCAAATATTACCTCTAGAATATTGAGAACAACGTATACAAAATTAGGAATTGTTTGAGTCAAAGTTTATCAAGCTTGTTGATTAAAATATGTTTCCAGGAATACATTTTTGACAAGAATTTCTGTGTCGCGAATTGACGATAGTGTATTTAACCTACAATCATCAAATTTAGTATTAACCGAAGTCGTATTATTAATACTAGCAAAGAAAAAAAATACGAAAACCTTAAAATTGATTTTGTATCGCAAAAAAACATATTTTGCTAACTAGGTACGACCATAGTTTTTCAGTTGGATTCCTAGTCGATATTATGGGGAAAAACAACAGAATTAAAAGTCTGTCCTTCAATTCGTCGTTATTTACATACATATATAGTATGCTTTTGGTAGACTATCGACTAATGTTGTATAGGTATTAGGTAATGGCACGGAACCTTTCGCGTGTGATCCCGAATCGCACTTGGCGGTTTTTATTTCCTGACTTTACCCAACTTGCAGATTTAAAAACCTGGTAATGTGCAGAACGTACGATCTCAAGCATTGTCACGAACTGGTTTGCAGTCGTTAGGGCAATGCGTAGGAAGTCGTTAGTGGGCTCAAAACGCGAGGAGCGCACGTAATTGATATTGTGATGTGCTTCGCTTCTTGTAGACGGGTAAATTGTACATAGTACAAGTATTGTACTGGAATTTTTTGTTTACAGTTATCAATCTTCACTTTGCGTGTTTATAGTGCGACTAGCGGGAAAACCTAAGGTAGAGCCGCTTTAATTTCACTTTTGTTTCAATCGTATTCCAACACGAAATACATATACCTACTTAAACAATTTCGAATCGAATATTGTGTAAGAAACTTTTTCCCTTTTAACTTGAATGACCACAATAACCTTAAGTAGAGTACTTTTTATGACCACTTTTGGATAGGTAATGCAAAACAGCTTTCTTAACATACACAACCAGCATAAATCCGCAATGCAAATTTTCTGGGCATGTATTATAGGTAGTAGCTGAATTTTAACAATAACAGATTCCAGTGATTGGTTTGGTGTATTATTTTCAATGAAGAATTGTATCATAATTAGTCACTAGCTGGGTGACCGAGCTTTACTCGGATTATTTTTTGCATACATTGAAATACTGGTAATACAAGTTGTAAAACTAATATCACTTCATTTCGCTGATTAAAATCAGTTTTACAGATCAAATTAATCCACTCCCACTACTCAGTCATCATTATTTGACAGTTAAAAAAAAGCAAAAAATAAAATAAAAATA
>BHDV01065385.1:71707-89199 GCA_005406045.1 Adoxophyes honmai
AATCGTTAGAGCCGTTTCCGAGATAGCTGGTATATATTTATAAATATATATACAAGAATTGCTCGTTTAAAGGTATAGGATTATTCATATTATTCCATTGTTCTGTAGCCTCGGCAAATCCTCTAAGTAAATATGAATTTGCTTGTTCACGGATGAACACAATTACCTTTATTCCTCGGAATTGTGCAAAATGAATCGTTTTGTCACAAACACATGAATGAGCTCCTCACTGGTTTAAGTTACGGTTTCTCTGAACTACATGTTAATGAAATAATGATCGCTTACAAATTCGCAGGTAGGTAGTTTCTCGCCATTTAGTTCAACTTGGGCAGTATAAATAGGCAGCAAAAATAGTTTACGATAACTGATTGGTCCGATTCCGATCGTAGGTCGATCAGGGCGCCAAACTTGTTACACCTTGACCTAAAGCTAAAAACATTGTTTCATTGACTTCGTGGGTCGCGTCGACTAAATTGAAACATTTCTGAGGTGGTGGGTCAAATTATCTCATGGTTCATAGCTAACATTAATGTCACATTCAGTAGATGCATTAAGGTAAGATAAGTATTTAGGATCTAGGAATATTTTAAGCCATGAAATAAATCGTGATAACTTTCATAATCAATACTTGATACCACCAGATTGATGCCACCAAATCTGACTTGACAATAATTGATGCCACCAAATCTGCATTCAAACGCGCTTTTTTACGAATACCTACCTACTTGTATTGCCTTTTTGTAGTCTCTTTTGTTCTGTAAATTTTCAACACATAAGTATTTATGTATAACTTACCCGATATTGCTAAGGCTCGTGTTGCTAGCTGTCAGTGACTCTGTAGTGCTCTTTCCCTGCGCCATGGCTGCCAACTGGCGGTCTAGGAAGTTGTTTTGCTCCAGTAGTTGGCTCCATTGACGGACGGCGGTCTTGGATGAGGAGAGTTCTTGACGCAACTGCCGCTCGTCAAGAGAATTGAGGCCGCTGCGTAGAGAGCTGTCCAGTCTGTAGGGATAGAGTAAAATTTTTGTTTTTATTTTTATCTCAAATGCAACTCATGTGATTGTTTGTGACCATGAAATATCCCGTTTAACTTTCTACAAAAGATGTCCGAGTAAAAAAATCACGAAGTATTTGTTATTGTACCTACTACGACAGAATAGGTATCTAATACTAGCAGGTAGATAGTAACTACCGTTCAGAAGGTCCACTCTCGAACATGTTTAAGCGTAAAAATATAGCTATCTCTTTTTACAATTATCTGCCTCCCGTAGACCTTTCAATAGGTCTCGCTAGCGGAGCATAAAACTTGTATGATATACAGAGAATAAAATACTTATTTATTTACCATTTATTTTTCAATGAATACGTAATGTAGCAAATAATTAATAATAGAAGATTGTTTAAAAGACGCGGTTGATCGTCTTCAATCAAAACGTCGATCGAGGTCAAGTAGGTAGTCCTACACGAAAACGTTAATAAATCTAACTGAAGTTGTTACGAAAGGTTAACTTTGAAGAGAAATGGATTGCATAGTTAGGCGACGTTAATTAACTACGGTTATTAGCTGAGCCTGCTCAAACAAACGCGAGGAAACAGCTGTCGGGGCGGGGACTAACGACTTCCTCGCTTTCCGTCGTTTTAAAAGAAAATTAGTTTACGTTTGAATTTAATACAACTATGTACACGGGTTCCTGAATGAGTTACGTTGCTCGTAAATGCGTAGAAATAAGACAGAAAAAGTACCTACTTTGTTATCAAAATAAGAATATTGCTTTGGCTTTGTCTCCATCGATAAGACCATTAATATGCACGCTTCTGTATTTAAACGTATTCAAAATATTTTATTTGAACTTTATAACCAAATCATTCACGCACTGGGATTGTTATGCATAGTTATTTTAATCCACATTAACACGAGTTATTGCGGAATAACATTTGAAATATCTAATGCCAACACCCACAATATGTGACCATTCTTAGACACATGGAGATATAATAATTCCATACGCGCAAATAACAAGGTCAATGATAGGTACACCTAATTTATATTTGAGACATTTAAGAAAAGGTTCATTTTTATTTGAGTTATGATAATTTTATTTTGTCACGTTATATTTACTTACCTAATTAAGTAGATACAAATTTAATTATAGTAATTATATTGACGCAATTGGATGCTGTCATAAGAATATTGAAATAAAAGAACTGCTTAAAAATGTGTAATTAATACTAGAGTAGGTACGCGTTCATTTTTATTTTATTCTACAATAAAAATACTTGGCACAAACAGTAAAGTCTACTAAACTGCATTTACTAGGTATCTGTTCACGACAGCTGAATAGGGAAAAAGAAAAAACACAATTCTTACCTTTCTATGTAATCGTCAACGCTTTGCAAGCTTGTAATAGATCGTGCCAGGTCATTATCCATCATGAGGTCATCAGAAGCCAGACTAGACAAGGTGTCCAAAGAAGGCGTCCGCTCTGCACCGTTGCGAAGACCACACACTGACGAATACAATAAATAATTAAGTATATTTGTCCTCAAGCTATTACTTATTTACAATAGAGCGGCCAGCTAGTGCCGTCATTATTCTTAGAATTCTTAGAATTCTTATTCCACACATTTACATCTAAAATTATTTATAAAGATCATTAAATCACGGATGTAATTTTTTAACAAATAAAATAACAAATTTTCTTCTTTCCCGCCAAGACTCTCAAATAAAAAAAAAACTAGAACCGCACAGATCCCTACAATGTGCCAGTTTGAGAGAGTAAAAATTAAATGTTATATTTTACATAAATATCATTAAATTCGTTAATAAAATTTTATTTACGTCAATAAAAATAAGTTTAATTTGAAATTATTTTAAATACTTTATTAATTTTAACATTTTTTATTCTGTACTTTGACAACTAGACAGTTGAGAAAAAAAACAAATGGGTTTTCAGCTGCTTTGTCTCTGTATTTTTTTTAACTAAAAATGGCCAGTGACTTTTAAGCAGTTTGCTATTTTTAGAATATGTTTTGGTATTAAATAGAGTTCTTTGTTCATAACAAAATTTACAGAAACGCACGTTCCTGAAACAACTTGCTGATTTCCTTACCTTTTCGATTCCTCTGTGCTAAGGGGCTAGCGGGGATGCGTTCCCTAGACCTCCTCAACTGTTTGCTGGCCTCAGATTCATGCTTGCTTGAAGGGCTCCCTTCGTTGTTTTCTGAAAGAATAAGATATCCTAAATTAGTACGTATATACCTACATTTGATTTTCAGCTCCAACGTTTGTTTTCCAGTTCTTTTGAGCTTAGCAATACTGCAAACTTCCTGGACAGCCACCCATTTGACAGCGACACAGAACAGATTTTTTATCTTAAGGTAATTTTAGTTTACAGTTGTAGCTTGACATTTTAAACGTTGTTTTATCTATTTTTAACCGACTTCAAAAAGGAGGAGGTTCTCAATTCGACCTAATTTTTTTTTAAGTTTTACCTAAACTTATAAATATCATAAATCATTAATAACCGTGTTCGGAAAATGTTAACTCTCACTTCTAAATAGTAGCGCTGGCTGGTCAGCGATCTCGTCATCGAAGAAGTCGCGTCCATCTGACAGAGACAGCGATCCCGACGCGTGCGTCGGCGTCCCGGGTGACTCGGGGGACACGTTTTTGCTGTCCTCACCGTTGGGAATTGACTCGCTGTGGACAAAATCAGTGTCATTTTTAGCTACGGAAGAATGTTAGAGAAATTTGAGATGTATTAGGTAACTAGTTGTCTCCAGTAGCAAGTCGATTTTTAATGGCCTATCTTGGTTCCCATTGTTAGGCTAAGGCCTCTTCTCTTCTGCGATAGTCTTGTCTATGGTCAAGGACATTGATACCTGTGTCACTTTGAACCTTTTCATAATGAGTTTCACATTGATTTGATTAGTAGATAGTATGGTAAGTCACGGTGACATTTCTTGTAAAAAGGTACAAAGTGGCATAGTTATCAAATTCATTGACTGTACCAAATTGAGTAATTGTGTACCTACTACGAAGCCTACGAACTAATAACAATTTGAAGTCAATTGAAATGTTTGTCCGTAGTACCTATTACACAACGCTGTGGTGTAGTGTGTAAGTGAATCATTACAGTATATAAAGCATAACTAATGTATCTTAAAGACAGTAATAAATCATATTTAGTCCGAGCCGGTTGTTTTGGATTGCTCTCCAACCATCGAACCCTACAACGCAATGCAAAAACAGTAATTGATTTCTCAAGTGTAATTTTAATAAATACTTAGCCATCAAGATTTAGCACTCAATTCAGACTTGGATGATGATAAAATTATAATGTATGTAGTTGCGAAACGCCTACATGATTACAACAAGCAAAAACTACGAACAGTTGTTTCTCCTACTTCTGTATTTCTGTCAAACTTAAACTTTAAGCGAACTTACACAACTTCATTAGCAGTTTGCAACAGTTCGCCATCAACTCCATCTTCTTCTACAGGCTCTGGTGACTTGGTCTTCGTGTTAGCAGTCTGATAGGCCGAGGATATCGACGGCGGATCCCTTTCCACCACCAGCTCATTGTTGGAATCACTCGTGCTCGTTGAAGAGATGAGGCTGTCAGCAGGCGACGTTTCATCATCAAGCAAGCTTTGCGTGGAAGTTTCCAGAGCTGATATATCGAACTTGGATTCCTCGAGGGTTAGCGTCAAAGTGTGGTGGTCTAGGCTTTGGTTTGTGCATGTGCTTGTTGTACTGTAGTTAGAGCTCGTCATTGAACCTGGAAATAAAATTAGGGTTTATTTTATACCATAAAGATATAAATATCTTGTCAAATTTCATGTAAGCAAAGTCGATTTATTACTTTTATTAGTCGTTCTTGGTATGCGACATCAGTACCCACTTCATTATATTGGTCACACAGCACAAAATGAGTCCACATGATGACACTGATGTATTATAGCAAGCCCTTTCCAACCGAGTTGACACTCGAATCCGAATCTTACTAACATTAAGGTACATTAGGGTTCCAGATAAAACCCACGATTTTACTAACCTAGTTGGAAACGGATAGCTCCACTCTCGTCTCCGTTTAGCATACAAGAATCAACATACGATTAAGCTGCCATATTAATTCTGTAAACATCTACTAACCCATCATCGTCCCACGTAACGAGTCGTGTTGGCTCAGTGTCAATGATTTCATCAGCAGTGGATGCGGGACAGGCGGGTCCTCCATGATGACTATTGTTTTCTTCGGAACTTCTTCCAGCGTTTTCAGAGTGTCCTTAACTTCGAGTTTCGACCTATCGTCCTCGCAGCTTGACACGCTAAGTGCGATGGACACGTCGTCTTGAGACCTGGGAAGCGGGAAGTTGAAATGGACTGATTTATTTGAAATTTGCTGATTTGCTGAATTCTTTGTGCTTCTTTTCTGCTTTGTTTTTCTTTATACTTAAATTAAACGCTCTGTCGGTGATCGACATAGCTTTGTGAGATTGGTCAATACAAGGATGTGCGAGCTGTTTACATCTAACCTTTCTCTCTAGTAAGGTTGTGAACCGGCGACTCAGAGCATATTGAGAATGGTCAAAACAATGGTAAATTTTACCTCGTAGCCATAGCTTCGCCAGCGGCGTGACTTTGCCAGGCACTGCTGTTGCCAAAATGGCTCTCCTCACTCTTGCACGATGGACTAGACTCCTTGCTTGAGACTGTTGTTGGAGAAACGACGCCGCTTGATGACTTGATGAACGAGTTCTGCAAATAAAACAGTACTGATAAGCATAAATGACTTATGATTTCAATAATTATTTGATACAGGTAGGTGTTTTACCAAGCAACTTTTGGTTCAAACCAAATTGGTAGGTAATCAAATAAATCGTGATTTCCATTCTCCTTATCTATGTGTAAACGATCAGATCCTACCAATGGATTACTTGATCTTACGGATAATCTTGGAAAAAAATTATCTTGTAAAGTTTAGGGATCAGTTATTGTAGCCAATAGGTTACCTGTTTATTCAAGACTTCAGGCTGTGCTTTGTCCAGCACGAATTTCTCCTCGTTCTTGTAGTCTAGTGTCGTTGTGATCCTACTCGGCCGGGTTCGAGTCCTGTACCGTTCTAGGGTGGACAAAGGTGACTGCCTCGTCGAGGTCTCCGCTACTGGCGAGGTCTTGGGCACCACCGGAGATGGGATGTCATACGTCGGAGAGAGCGGCGTCTCGTATCCTGGGTACTCCGGTGATCGGTCCTCGTCAAATGTGCTCGGCAGTTTTGGCAATGGGATGACTGCGTGGCCTGTTATTACTGCATCATCTGGTGAATAAGGGAAGGTCCACTTGAGTTAGGTTCGTTTACAAGAGTGTGGAAAAAAATAAGCGTCCATATTGTAGCAGCTTGATGTACTTAGGAAGTAAGTATGTGGGAAAAACGAAGCGGGCAGTTTCGGACAGCTTGATGTTTTTCCTTTGATCCAACTTTTTAGATTGATTGCAAAAATGCGACGGTAAAAATTGACTGATTTTTAGTAATTAGATTATGCTCTTTATTTCATTCAACACAAAGATACCATACAACTTAGTTAAATTAGAATACCCAAACCTGCTTATTAATAAACTGACCAATAGCGAGGTCGGCGAACTCGTAGAAATTAAAACTTTCCGTGAGCATCTTTTTCCGGGTTGCAACACGGCTTAGTGTTATAACCTCTTTATTTTTTAAGATGCGCAAAATAAACTATTCGACTTATAATTTGCTATTTTTTTTATGTTACAAATAAGTATAAATCGAATCATCAATCATCCAATTATATGTATTTCAAACATAAGATTTTGTACATCCACGGAAGAAATAGAGAGTTGCTATTCTAAATCCGACACCAGACGGAACAGCAGCGGTATTATCTAATGCTCCAAAAATCTACATCGTTTTTAATTTGACAATTTCAGTGTCAGTTCAAATTTCGGTTTCAACTGTCAAATTAAAAACGATGAAGATTTTCGATGCGTTAGCCAATAGCGCTGCAGGAGTTAACTGACCCATAATATCGAGGTCGGCGACTTGCAGCTCGCGCAGGTGGAAGCTGTGCGTGCCGCGCATCACCATCTCCAGGTTGCGCGGCCGGCGGCGCGCGCGCGGCGAGCCCTCGCCGCCCTCGCCGCCCGTCCACACGCCCGAGTCGCTGGACACCGCTGAACTAGCACCTGCCACAAACAAATAAATGAACACTTTGTTCTGTAAAAAAAAACTAAAAAAAAAATACAAAGGAGGTGAAGTACCTACTAAAGCAATGGTAGTAATCAAAATGGGGAAGTCTCAGGGTTAAAAATATGTCCGCTGGTTAGATTATGGAAACATTATGAGATATGTGTTTTTTTGGTTTATTAAATAGCTAATAGCATCACGCGAAACTTTTAAGCGTTAGTATTATCGTTTTTTTTTTGTCAAATTTTGATAATCTGACGGACTGAATAGTTTTTTTAATCGTCTCCCCTATTAGTGAGTATAAAGGTTTACTATACTATGCCATCGGGAAAATTTTGGAAATTGTTCAACCACTGAAGCACAATTTACGAGTTGTTGAGATAATTAATTTAATTAGCAGGGCATTACAACTTATCATTATTATGTATCTAGTATAAGTACAATCTGTATAGGTAGTAACTTTATTGTTGCTGACGTCTATGAATGGCGGTAGTAGCTTACCATCAGGTAAGCCACTTGCCCGTTTGCCTTTCTTGCGGCAATATTTATTGAAGCAGAACGCAGAGTCCGCGCCTCTTGTTTCAGGGCGTCCCTTTCTACGTATTTAAAGTTTCAACCATTAAAAGAGAGGAGAGAAAAGAAAAAAACATATTTACCTTCCCTCCATCCTTCTACGGAAGTACCAGCTTTCCTATTAGTATTCACCACCTGAAAGAAAAACACCCGTTATGCCACTGCACCACGTAAAACACTGCCTAGATACTAATAAGAGTAAATAATAAATATTGACCATAGCGACGCGTTATCCAGAGCGCATAGTTCTGAATGAGCGCGTGCGCACCCTTTTAGCTACAATGCCCTGTGTCGAAATGACCACGTAGTTCAGACACGTTAGTTAACAGCTTTAAAAATAGCAAAAAAACTTTTCTTACACGCAATCTTACTACTAACGACACGTCCGAAGATACTCACTGTTTAAATTTCGAACCACTTCTTTAAAAAACTACGTTCAAAAACAATTTAAATTAGTACAAGAATAGCTAAGACGTACGTATAGAAAGCCGTCTTGTTACGGTCTAAAACAAATGAGAAATGGTTATGTAATCTTAATGAATTTCAGTTTTAATTGGGTTGGTTACAAAATGTAATGTGTGCAAGACAACGGTAACTACAGCCTACCAGCTCATTAAGATCGGATCTTCGAAAAAGATTAAGATGTTCTACTTGGAATTAAATTAACTTGATGAATTTTCTACGTTATTTGCTAGAGTTAGGTTAACAAGCACTCATAAGAAATTAATCAAAACTTTATATTAGGGGTTAAGTAACTTTTACTTTATTTATGTCGTGTGATGTGGGGCTTACAATAACACTTCTCCATGGATTTCTTCCTATTCGCAACTCTGCACAATTTTTAAGGAAACTGCAGAGAATATTGTGCAAACAATAATGACATACTTAAGGTAAATGTCAAAATTCAACATTCAAAGTTTGTTTTTAAGCAAATAGGGTCTTTAAAGCATCTTTACACGTCAATTTTGAGTTAAATCCCCAAAAGCAAAGTTCAGTCATAAACATAAAATAAACGCATCAAAATCACTCTATCCATGACAAAAAAAAATTCAGCTTAAAAAATATCTTTAGTTCACAAGTATCTCCAGGTGACAATCCCCGTGTGCGTCATACGATGCACTCTGCAACGGCGATATTTTCAGCGGTCGCCGAACGGTCGCCCAGAAATAGATGACTGATGACCCACTTCCTCGTACAGCCAAGATCAAACCCTATCACTACACTCCACGATTCACATTGCTTTGTTTATTCGAGTGTCGCGCAACACTAGAAATTCTTTTATACGAAGTAAACAAGTTGCGATCGTTAAAAGAGGGAAGTTCATAAAGAAGATTTAGAGGATGGCTAGTGGTTGTAAAATGGTTGCTTAATGAACTAGATAGGACCTACCACGAAGAAGTAGTGCAGCTATTGTTGGACTCACAGAGTCCTTTGTAAAACTTGGGAATCGATTGATCCAAAGGAAAATAAAATGTAGTCTTGGAATATCGATCTTGTTCTTTCTCGCATTTTTGCATAAAAAAATGATTTATGTCCATCTTCGGTCTTCGGTTCGATCTTCTATTTCAGAGTGTTATGTACTAAGGCTATTATGACCTATTGATTATAAATGTTAGGTATATTGTGCAATAATGAGTCAAAATTAATCACGATGTTGCCTTTGTATTCTAAGCAAATAATATTTTCAGCGTTTTGTAAAATCGTTAAGGTTTCTCGCCGGTCGGTAGAGTCCTGTGTCTGGCGCTTCATGAAGATAACTACGTAGGTACAGTCAAGGAAATCGATACCTGTGCCACTTTGTACCTTTTTTACAAGAAATGTCACTGTGACATACCATACTCTCTACTAATCAAAGCAATATGAAACTCATTATGAAAAGGTCCAAAGTGACACAGGTATCAATTTCCTTGACTTACTTGATGATTTTTCGCATTTCAAGTTTCTTACCTGTTTGGCGGTCTTCGTGTCAATCTGCTTGACAGCCGGGTACTGTGGCCGGGGTAGCTGGTTTGTCTGGAAGGTGTATTTGCCAGGGGGCTTGTCGCTCGGCGTTTGGGACCGCGTGACGGATGGTGCCCGAGGCGCTTCGAACCTGGTCTGCTTCGGGCGTGATTCCTGAGGAAGTAGGTATACAAGGAAAATTACTGTATTTTTGTACTTTGGAAAAAATATAATTAAGCTCCACTTAGCTCAAAGAATTGGATAAAAGCCGGCCAAATACTGTCGAACTCGAGCTCTAAGGACTCCGTATCCTTACAGTATTACAATAGTATCTGTACAATATTAGTCGTAGTAGAGCAGAGACATTCTATCAAGCTATTTGCTGTTGCTATCGACAAGGAAATCCACTGTAAAAAATAGTGTGTAGGTACTCGAAGAAGCTTCCATTTTTTACGATAATACTACGATTTTTACACATTGTTGAAACAATATCAATGCCAAAAAAAATCATAATAATATGTACCTAGTCTAGTTCATCGGAAAGCAGGTACACCACAGGTTTTGGATCCCTTTACAAATGAATCGGAAATGCGACTTAAACTTATCTCTATGTGTTCCCAACAAAAACGGCTTTCATAGACAAATGGACGACGAAGGACTCCACATATAAGGGTTATTTAGGTATCCAGAACTACCTAAACCGATGTTGTACCAAGGGGTGGTCCACTCCACAATTTAGGTACGTTTCACCGGCGAGATCTCATGAAAAGTCTACGACAAGCAGGTAATAATAAAAAGAGCAATATGTCCATGCCTAAACATGTTCAGGAGTGGACCTTCTTGTACATAGAAGTAATTCAAATTCAAATTCATTCAAAATATTTAATTCAGATATACATCCATATAATTTGTTAACTATCCTGTGTTGTCTTACCTGCGAGGCATACTGCTGCGGCTGGTATGTCAAGATCACCGTCTGCTTGGTGACGGTCTTGGGCTGGCCGCCGGCGCCGACGACGGTCGTCACGCCGCTGGACGTGACTTGTGCAAGAGGCGGATACGACGAATTTGTACTTTTCTTATCTGTGGACATTTGAGTTGATTAGCACTGAATTTAAAATGAAGGTAGAGATCAAACTTAAGTGACTTCGATATAGTGTCCTCATAACACATAGGAAAATCGTATTCGACATTCGGTTCTAGGTTCTAGAAACATAGAAGAATTCCGTTGTACGTTAATAGTCATTATTGTTTGTAAACAGTATATGTATAATCTTGAAATATCCATGGATTTATCTATGTGATGATTCCAAAGCCCTGCCTATACTCTACTTGTGAATACTGTCGTGATGTTTAATGTATGATGTATTTTCTGTATTAAACGCTGTCATTACATTACAAAACACAGCCAAGTGTCAAGTAGACTCAACGTTGCTTCTCCACTTTTCCAGCCTCGGTTTGTAGTGCATCTAAAGAGCTAAGTTCTGACTAAAAGCTTTTCTTTTATGTTGCAGCAATCGACCTATTTTCTGCCCACAGTATACATACCTACATTTATACCATATACCTATGTGTTTAGTCGACTGTAAATAGAGGTTAGGGATAGCAATCAATTGTATCTACAACTACATTTAAAATATTTAGTAAGCATTAGATACCATCAACGCTGTTTGTTCGGGCAATTTAAAAGCAAGATCTGCGGCGATATGCAAAAGGGTAAAGTTAGACTGTAACTTTACCCTTTCTTTATCTCTATTCCAGAATCTAAAGATACTAAAAATCGCGCAGCCTTTATAATAATGACAAAAACTAAATTTATCAGCTATTTTCTACATTCCATAATGAAACGGCCCGGTAGAGACAGCTTTTGCTCTTTTTTCCGGACTTCTAATGTTTTTTGAAGTTTTTTTCTTCTATTACTTACTTACAAGTCAGAAGGAAGGAAGGTAAAGATACACGAGCAAGTGGACAAGTGGAGTTTTGTAATTTTGGCGCAATATCCCTGCCTCACCAACCTATCAGAATGAAATCTGTTGTAATTCTTACCTAAAGCATTATTATTAATGACCTCCTCCTTGTGCGGGACCCCAAACGCCGGCTCGGCCAGCGGGCCCACGTCGCCCACTTTGGCAGTCTTGCTGTGCGGCTGCCTGAAACCGAACCTGACAATCAGACAGTTCGTGTCAACATTAAATCACTCGACAACATCAAAGTGACCCCGAAAGGTACCCGTTGCAAAAGTGGGACCTCCAGGTGCGAAAGCGGGACGCGGGGATGCAGAAGCGGGACCATGAGATGCAAAAGCAGTTTGGCAAGTGTTTTATGTTTGTGGTAGTTGCTTATCGTACATAGTTTACTTTAATATACATTTTCATAAGGAAAGTAGGTAAGGATCTGCAGCATAGTTTTAGTTGCAGGTTAGGTAAGCATCTGCAGCATAGTTTTAGTTGTAGGTGGTTACAATCATTGAACAAAAAATGTTATCTTGTAGATTGCAGAAAAAGGCAAGAATTGGCTTCTGAAGCGAAATTAACTTGGCAACAGAAATTTACAAAGGGCAGGCAACGCGGAAATCTAATTAACAATTATCGTTAAGCCCTCCTAAACGCCTGTAGTGTGATAAGTAGGCAGTGAGTTTACATAAGCCTTGAGACTTATAGGGCTTATGCCATTGCGGCGATTCATGACCAATAAAAACGAGGCTTAACCTTTAAAAGCCCTATAGGAGGTTGTAATCTTTGTAGAAACCACAACAACATTGTCTTGTACGCCATATTTCAGGCATATTTTATGTTACCTGCCTGCTGTGTAATACATACTAACTAGCTACTCTTACTAGGTAGTTAGTGGTTGCCATATAATTAAATTGTTATTTTTAATCGTAAGTAGCTCGTGTTATTTAGATAGGTAGCTAACTAAGTAACAGCAAGTATCTACTTATTTGCCACCTCAATATTGTTTCTTGAGTACTATGTACACAGTTAATTATAATCGAAAATCTGTCTGAATACTTATTTATTCTGTCTTTACTTTTTCGGCTCCTAGATGCTACGAACTATAAAAAAGATAGATACATACCCCGATTTTATAGATACCCCGAAACATGTCGTGCTAAACTCGATTTGAGATGTGAGTTAGGCATCCGTATTTTTCATGTGAGTTTCACGGTTGTTTCATACTCTTATAGCCGAGTGAATAAGTTATGTGGGTATTTACAATAAAGATTATAAAATGTACCTACCTAGTTATGACTATATTGTCTAGTATCTTCTCTTATACAGCGCTTGGCTACGCCCACTAGACACCCACTGCGTAGTAATTCCAAGTAGTTCTTCCAAGAAAATGTGGGTATACACTCCCATTACACTAGAAAGTAACCTCACTTACCTTAGGAAGATATTCATATGCTAATGTTATTAGTAAGAGAATAGCCCAGAGAAATTACCTTACTTTAATAAAGCGAGGTAATTTGCTGGCGCTCGACGCCTACGTGAATAGACGTGGCAATAAAACTATACTTCAACATTGTCTTTCTCTCAGGCGTTTAACTTAATTGTCTTCTTTAACCTTTTGACCGCCAAAGCCGTCATTTCACGTCATCGCAAATCAGTGCCCGTAACGCCACGACGTTATATGGCGGGCCGAAGTTATTGCGAGAGAACTATGAAATATAAAACGCTTCAACAATTTTTCTTGGTTTACTTTATTTATAGGTAGTGTAAGTTATTTTATACCTAATTTAAATAAAATAATACAGCACCATTCGAAAAAAAACAAGCATTTTCTAAGAGCAAACTTCAATTGGCTAGATTACACTGCCTGCAGCGCCAAAGACGCCGTGTAACGTCGCCTAGTGATGGGACGCACAGCAATGTCTTCTTTTAGTTATCGATATGACAGATCCCTAACCTGTGGTCCGCGGGCCCTTGGGGGTCCGTGGGCATATGTTTGGGGTTCCGCGGTCCCCCATGTTTTACAGCGAAAAAGATTTAAGGAATACTGAAATATAATATCCGTCTATATAAATAAAAAAAGGAATTGCTGTTCGTTAGTCTCGCTAAAACTCGAGAACAGCTGAGCCGATTTAGCTGATTTTGGTTTTGTAATGTTTGCCGTAGTTCAGAGACAGTTTAAACGGTGAGATACATAATTTGGAAATTTTGCGAAAAAAAAATTTACTAAGGCGGAACGTGTTATTAAATTATAATTTCCCTTTTACTAAAGTCAAATTTAAACGTCTGACGGATCTATTCGCAATACAACCCAAACCCAATGAATACATCTGAGCGCTAGAACGGCACGTGACTGTTCGTTAGTTCTTGGTAACAATAATCGACAAAATGTTTTTTACGACCCTTATGTGCGAAAGCTTGTCACTGCTCCGGGCTCCGTGCGAGTTGACGACACAGGCGCAAAAATGAGTGTCGATAGTAGCCAAATGAGTACAGAGGAGTTACTTCGAATTTTGGAAGGTGTCGATACTGACGATGAAATCGAAGACGTTGTGTTCGAAGAAGTTGAAGAAGAAGATTTTGAGGTAAGTAAATTTTTAATACGCATATTCTATCAAATAAAACAGTGTTTCTTAACCTGTGGTCCGCGGACCCGTAGGGGTCCGCCAATGTGAATACAGGGTCCGCCGTTTATCCATGAAAGTTGAATGAATGAAGAAAGTGCTAAGACCGTTCGCACTTGATAGTCTTTCAATTTGTTTTTGATATTTCTATGTATATTATTTAAACAAAGAAATAGTAGTACATATTTAGGTAAAGAAAAAATACGTTGGGAGTTTATGTTTTTATTTTAAGTTGCCGTCTGCTACTGCAGGTGTCTAAATACAATAAATCGCGAACGCCTAGCAAGTGGATATTCCTATTATTTAAATAAACGTTTTTTGTTTTTGTTTTACGACACTATTAAATGGGTTTTTCCCTATACAAACAATTAAATAATAATTAATTAATCTGTCTAGAATATTTTCGTTCTCTTTTTTTTGCGATAACACGTGATTTTGAACACACTAAAATACTTCGAATCTCGCAAGACAAGGGCATCATAAACTTTAAATAAGTCGCGCGCCGTGTTTGTAAGGGACAGAAAATGTGAGCGGGGCATTGAATACTAGCCGGCTCGCCGACAAACAAAGAAAGAGCTACGTGCAAAAAATGTAAGATTTATTGCTTTATGTGCAGGTGCATACCATAAAGCCCTCACTCGAGCGACTTTATTATCTTTGTTTTCAGTTAACATCCACGCCAAGGAATAAAAAAAACTAAAAGGTAATAATATTAATCCTTATGCATTATCTACTCGGGTCTGTGTTTTACAACTGAACGAAAGTAGTGGGGAGTCCTGTAACACGGGTGTTTTTTATTTAAAATTTAGATTGTATTTGCTTAGAATAATTGTGCAATGTGTTGATTATACAAAATTTTATGCTCGCTTTGAATATTATTGATTTTTGTGTAATACCTATATCCTATTCACTGTGTTAGACTAACGAAACTATGTACAGATAGTTCAACTCAATTATGCGCGCGGCGCTATTTGTGCGTTCGCTTGTAAATACACAGATTTCATTTGTATGTAGTAGCAGTGACGTATTTACAAGCGCACGCACACATAGTGCCGCTCGCACAACTGAATTGAACTATCAACTATCTTTACCAAAATAATTACCTAAATAAATCGTGATAATCAAAGAAACTGTGATCAGACAGAACTTATTTTTTAAGTATGTACGTACCTAAATTAAACATCTGAGATTATTTGTTTGTCTATTTTGTACAAATTTACATTATATTTACACCAAAAACCAAATGTATTTTCATTCCAATTTATATACCTAGTTCCCAGTTCCCGAAACATCGAAAAGAACAATTTTTGTTTTGATTACGTTCCCAACACTAGCACTATTCTAATTTCCACTGCCCCCAGCGCCAATGACGGCAACGAACGTCGAAGTATGACGTCATCAGCAAAGTAGTGAAGTGGTTCCATTGCAAAATAATAATGAAAGTTACAGCAAAGTTTTAATTTTTAAAGGTTTTCAATGACAGTAATTACACGCAAATTCATGAAAATTATATGGAAAACGTTGTGGTAATGTATGAGGTAAAATATAAGGGGTTCAATGGCTGAAATCAATTGTAATATCGGTAATATCGATATGCGGTTGTGACATCGCTATTGTTCGTTCGTATTTGAAACGATTTTTGCCTTGGCGTCAGGAGGACAGCGTTTCACTTCGCGCCTTGGCGTTCAAAAGGTTAATTATTTTTCTTACTTTTAACAAGGCAAGCATTTATATTATGGTTTCCCACATTCACTTGTTTAAATTTATTTCTACGTATCTCTAAGTATACCTACGCTGGAGTTAAGTTGTCAAGGGTCATTTTAAGTAGTAGATACTGTGCTTTAATAATGTACGTACCTACCTACTAAGTTATAAACTGAATCACTAATGTTAATACGATCTGACTTGTTTCAGGGATTGGAATCACTGGATAAAGTAATCCATAGACATATAACTATACCTATACACACAATGTACATATAAACATAAAGCGGTGATTACGTGATTACCAACTATTGAACAACTCTTCCACCAACCATGTACGATGAGCAACAAACTTTAGTAGGTACTTAACTGTATATTTTTTAAATTCAATGCAAAAGATTTTAGACAAGACAAACATATAAAATCAACTAATCCAAAACTAAGTCATGGAATCCGCTCCTTTTTTGCCGTAAACATGACTCATAATTTTGTTCGTCTAATTCAAGTCTTCTTTAAGTAGACATGAGGGTGCCTTTAACGTCAATTACTAATGCAAATTACCTGTTGCTCCGCAGGGGTTGCCCCACGGCCTCTTTGCGGGGTCGCGCCAGGGGTGTCGACCGGCCCGACAACACGTCCTCGGCCCGCAAGTCCTCTGAAGAACCTGAGGTGTAATGCTTCATGTAGTGACAACCCTAGGACATGAATAATAGAAAGCCACGCGACTAGAATAGGTTGGAATTTTCAACCCTCTTTGTGAGTAAGCGGGGTTTGTCCGTCTCGATGTAAAACACAAAGTTATTTTTTATATGTGCCTGTGATTAGGGATTTCCTTTTTGTATTATTTTTTCTTTAAAACCTGACTTTTTGTACCTTGTTGACCAATTTTTAACCGACTTCAAAAAGGAGGAGGTTCTCAATTCGACCAAAATTTTTTTTTTGTGGGTATGTTACTCGATAACTCGAAAACCCGTGGACCGATATTCAAATTTTTTTTTTTGATCGAAAGGGTATAACTCGAAATTGGTCCCATTTGCACGAAACCAGGATCTGATGATGGAAACTTGGAGAAATCGAGGGTGTAGAGAGGAGCGATGTGGGAGCGTATTGAAAGAACAAGTGTTACTTAAGTACTCTCTTTAATTACACTAAGTGGGCCCTATATATAGAGTAACATAGTGGGAGAGTGTGAGTGTGGCGTAGCCCACACTACACCTCCCCCGTTTTTTTGAGAAAAAAAAAAGAAAAAAAATGTATGACATTACTTCATACTTCATACTAACTCAAATTTTACAGCAAAAAAAATAGACTAAAAACTAAACTAAGCTAAGGTCAATCAGATAGGCTGCGTGGCCTAGCCCGATGCCTTCCAAGAAGAGTTTGCTCTAGTATTAAAAAAAAAAAATTTAAGAAAAAAAATGGATGACATAATTTTTCTACAATTCTAATTTGACAAATAAAATAAAATCTGAATACTTAACTTAACGCAG
>BHDV01065385.1:97809-112830 GCA_005406045.1 Adoxophyes honmai
TAAAAAATCACGTCAATCCATCGCTCCGTTTAGCCGTGAAAGTCGGACAAACAAACAAACAAACACACTTTCACATTTATATATTAGTACGGATACATGCTCCAGATAAGTTCACGATAGCGTCTAACTTTTTGTAGAAATATAGCTCTACCTACGTTTACTTCGTTGTTTGTTAAATTTACTAAATTTACTTTGAATAATCCGGGTTTAAAATAACACCTGTGTGGTGTTGGGATAGAACAACACCTCTCCTTTTCTTCTGTGGAGGTCGAAAAAGGGCGACAGGCTGGCAACCTCCCACTGTAATACCGCTTCCATCTGTTTTCAAACCTAAAGATAGAAGTGGCTGCGAAGCGAGAAATAGTCATGATTTACTCTATGTCATTTTTCGTGTGCTCTGCCTACTCTATTTGGGAATACAAACGTGATGACCTATCTAATTGAATATGTTAAAATTAAATTTTAGAAGCATAATTGTTTCTACCTTACCACTAATCGCTTAGCAACCAGTCCTTTGAGCGCCACAGGTGTGGTTTCTGTATTGTTAGGCCGCAATAGAAGTGACCACAATCGCTTTTTTCTAAAGAGTTATTAAACTTAATTAGAGCAGAGTCGTTGTTTGTTCAGGTTTATTCTTTAAGTTCAATAGTCTCTTAGATATTTGAAGTCAATACGTTTTCGGGCACAATTTTCGGTTATAATGTTTTGTTATTTACTACAAAAAAAAAAACACTTTTACAGACCCGCAAAAATATAATTATACAGCGGCTTTAAATCATTAAGCTACCTAACTCATTTCATAAAAAAAAACTTAATTTGATAAAAAATAAACAAACCGGCATTTACAGAGAAAAAAGTAGTGCTTTTCCATAAAAAGATGTAGAGACGCTTTTTCATTTTGATATTTCACGGCTTTTCTTTAATTTAAGATGGCCACAAGGATACAAATTTATTAAACTAAAAACTAGGTATACAACAGCATACCCGTTTTAACATAAAGTTCCACACTGACGGAAGTCAAACGAACACTAGTTTGAATGCAGAGCGAGTGCCTTTGAAGCATTGTGTTGCTGATTACATTTTTAATTGCACTTCCGTGAATGCACAGGCCACACAGGTGCAACATTCGATGGAAGTAACGTAAAAAATGCGATTAATAATATGTATTTCATTTGAAGTCATAGTCATAAACGCTAAGAATGCTCTATAAGACTTGTCTAAATTGTTCCTCACAGGTTGTATTTAGTAATGTAATGGGACACTTTGAAATACAAAAAGTTGGCATTTTACCTTAGTCCTCCACTCAAAACGAAAGAAATTCAGTTGATAGCACGCTAGCACGTCTTCGTGCCAAAAAAGTCCCCAAAATATAAATTTGTTAAAGTATTTACCCGCTTTGTGATCACAGGAAAGAGGCGTGACGATTTGTATACATACATATTCATATTTATATACATACATATCGTCACGCCTCTTTCCCACAGGGGTAGGCAGAGACCACTTTGATCCACTTGCTACGATCCTGACCAGTGGCGTAGCTAGCATGGGTGACACCCGGGGCGGATATTGTAAGAGGCACCCCCCCCCTAGAATTCGATAGAAACGGTGGAAATAAAACAGCCGGGTGTCACCCCTAGGAGGGTGACACCCGGGGCGAGCCGCCCCCGCCGCCCCCCCCTAGCTACGCCACTGATCCTGACATACCTCTTTTGCTTCATCCACGTTCATTTATATAGGTACCTATTAAGTACATATTAAATCCATTAAAAGCCACGACCGGTGATAAGCATCTAAAGATATTTAACAACACCCTCAGGGCTCTTACAGATTGAAGGTCTTTCGTTTTATGCACTTAATTAAAATGTTGTACTAACGACTAGTATAACATTATATGTGCTACATTCCCACAATAGAAAAGGTTCCTCTGTTCCCACTCCGTGGTGTACGACTCTATAGAAGACCTTGACAAGAGAAGGTACTAAATACCTAGTTCACGAGTTCACGACACGACACGCTTTTGTAAAAGCTACTTGAAAAACGCATTTTTTTAGGTTATGTGCCTACTTAGTAGGACCTATTAAGTAAAGTAAGTATACCTTTAAAAAATTCGGGACTTCATCACGCAAGGTGATTTTTTAAATTACCTTAAATACGTGTTATTATTTTAAGTAGGCACCTATACACGTTATATCAGGGTTTTGTACAGTTAGTTGAAATTTTAAGAAAACTGCCACTCCCAATGCGTAGAGAATAAGCGGTGTGTCCTGCTTAAATAAAAAAGTCAAAGTAAGGGAAAGAAACGAATATCTACTAAGTATTTTAAACTAATTTGGTTGACATCATTAGTAAAACTTTAACCCTTCTTTCATACTTAATTACATACATACATACATACATAAACGTCACGCCTTATTCCCTGCGGGGTAGGCAGAGACAACAGAGCGCCACTCGCTTCTATTCTGACATACCTCTTTCGCTTCACTAACATTCATCACTCTCGTCATACACGCTCGACGGTTTCGGGTACTCTTAATTTGGCCTCCCTTTAGCACATCGCCGATCTGGTCGATATACGTTCTACGAGGGCGCCCTCGACCGACTTGCCCTAACACACTTCCCTTGTAAATTTGCTTACATACCCTTGCTTCATCCATTCTCTCCACATGCCCAAACCAACGCAGCATACCTTTCTCTACCCTTGTTACAATACTCTCTTTCAGACCACACTTCTCTCTAATCACGCTATTACGCACCCTATCAGTAAGTTTGATACCACTCATGCTTCGCAAAGAACGCATCTCAACCGCATTTAATCTACTTTCGTGTCTCTTCTGCCACACCCAACTCTCGCTGCCATACATCAAAGTAGGCACTAGCACACCGTTGTGAATAGCCAGACGAGCATTCTTAGAAATGTCCTGACGACTCATAACTGAGTGAAGTGCTCCATTCATTCTATTTCCCGCTTTTACTCTACTTTCGATATCCTCATCGTACTTACCGTCACTCGTGAACATACATCCCAAATACCTAAACTCTCTTACTTGTTCTAACCTTTCACTTCCAATTGTTATAACACATTCAGTCATCTCGTCGTTCTTCTCTATCACCATAACCTTCGTCTTACCTACATTTATTTTCATTCCCTTCTTTTCAAAAGATTCGTACATTAGAGTCACCATGTCCTGTAACTCACACGCCGACGATGCAAGGAGCACCTGATCATCAGCGTACAAGAGACATTTGATGAGAGACTCCCCTATCTTCAATCCACAGTCTCGCTCTTTCAAATCAAGTAAACAGTCATCCATGAAAAGATTGAATAGCCACGGCGATGCTACACAACCCTGTCTGACACCCCGAGAAATGTCAAACCAGTCTGAATAGGCACCGTTCAATCTGACGCAAGCTCTGGAATCCCTGTATAAGGATTTCAGAGCCTGTATCAAGTCGCTACCCACTCCTCTCCTGGACAACGTTGACCACAGTTCATCCCTCTTCACTCTATCATAGGCTTTCTCAAGATCCACGAAAGCGCAATACACTTTTTGGCCTTTCGCTAGGAACTTCTCGGCTACACACCGTAATGAGAAAACCTGATCCGTACATCCCATTCCCTTTCTAAAACCAGCTTGCACATCCCAAATACTACTTTCTGTAGCATTTATCACTCTTTCAATCAAAATTCTCGCATACAACTTGCCTACTATGCTTAAAAGACTGATGCCGCGATAATTTTTGCATTCCTGCTGTGAGCCCTTCCCTTTAAAAAGTGGCACAATAACTGCTTTGGTCCAGTCGTCTGGAACCTTGCCCTGTTGCCAACAAAGGTTAAAGAGGCGATACAGCCAGTCTGCCATCAAACTTCCGCCAGCTTTTAGCATTTCCGCAGTCACACTATCATACCCAGCAGCTTTACCTACTTTCAGATCCTTCATCGCTTTCATTATCTCATCTATACAAATTCTATCGTCACTCTCTATTTCTCTCGATTCTGGCACATCTTCGAATGCATGCATATCACTTTCAAATAAACTTTCAAAGTAATTTCTCCAACATTCTAAGATTTCACGTTCATCAGTCACACTTTCACCATTCTCATTCTTGATAATTTTGAAAGAAGTAGTAGACGACTTGCATCGCGCATCCTTAACCAGTTTCCAGAATAATTTGATATTACTCCGAAAACCAGCGCAAAATTTTTGGTCTAGTCTACTCTTCATCTCCTCTTTCTTTCTACGCACACATTCTTTCACCCTTTCCTTGGCATCCTTATATTTCTCTTTCGCTCTCACTACATCCTCATTTGAAACCTGAAGCATTCTACTATTAGCGTTTGCTGCTAACAGATCTCCCCACGCTTTCTTCTTTTCTAGCACAACATCCCTGGCCTCATCATCCCACCAATCAGCCTTCGCGTCCTTTGCGTTTCTTCTTTTAGACACCCCACAAATCTTTCTCGCTGACTTCACTGTGCACTCTTTTAATACTTTCCATACATAATCAACATCGTCTTCTTTTGTAACATCCCAATTCATACTTAATTATTTTATAAAAATGCCCTTGCTTTCTTTAGCTTTTGTAACTAAGTATGTACATATATGTATTATGTACTTAAGTACTACTATCTTTTAAATTTGTTCTAGGGTTGAATATTATAACTCTATTTTGATAGACAAAATCACCACTTACTGCATCTTTCGTATCCACTTCTAGCATAAATTTATGGTTTTCAGTGTGGGATATTCTACATTAGGAACGGATGCTAGCCAGTCGCCTAAAATATACCCCTGAGTATTTCCTTGGTCCTTGGTTCCTTTGCGACATCCTCTGAAGAAAATGAGAGGTGTTATTCGCAACCCGGCATGTCACGGCAAACCACGGGATTTTTTAATGGCTAAACGAGTCCGAATCCGAAGGGTCCTAAACAAATCCATCCGCCAGTGCACTGAAGATCCGTGGGCTCACGAATTTACCTAATACTGGTCAAGTAAATCAAATATGGTCGAACGTAAATGCAATACTTTCAAATGCCAATGGATTTCGTAATCCGTTACGTGTTCATTATGAACTTGAGCTGTCGAAGTTGCCGAATGGTCGACATTGGGCGCAATAAATCACTAATGATGATTCCCATTCAGCGCCCGTTCTCAAGCAATTAGTGATAAATAACGCGTCGACGCCATCGCTTATACGACTGGAACTAGAGTAGGAGGCTGAAAGTATAGTCAAGATGCAAAGTGATATAGAGACCAGCGTAATTTAGTATGTGAGTCGCGGACCTTCTCCTACCTATTGCACTTCTTGAACTCTTGAAGTACAGCCTAGTGACAGACAGATGCACAGACATACAGCGAAGTCTTAGTAATAGGGTCCCGTTTTTAAGCTTTGGGTATGGAACTCTAAAAAAGGAATTCAAGAGTTGAATTCGCATCACGGAAAAGTTATGTGATTGCTGTTGTTATCGAGCTTATGAGCTTAGTAATCGGTTGTAATAATTATAACGGATACCGAAACATTTTGAGATTTTAATTCAAAATGTGCTATTTTTTTTGTAATAAAATGAAATGTTTATTTGCTGGAATACGATATTAACAGTGCGACAAGAAACAGTTAAGTTCATTTCAGTAATTATATCAACATAAAAAAATAAGGAAATTAAAAGCGAGGCATACCTCTTAGTTTAAAAAAAATGTCTCATTGAGTATCTCTAACATCACTAGGTATAGGTACTAACTAAAGAACTTCGATAATAATCGGTTTCCAAAAACAAATAGTGTATTAAAAAAGATAGGTATATCTCTTATCTGTTATTAAATCTAAAATGAGCCAGGAGGTGGCTACGAAACGTGAAATGTTCATGATTTGTCTGTCACGTTTCAAGTGCTCTGCCTTCCCTATTTGTGAACGCAGGGACGACTGTCTGTATTCAAAAAGCTAGCCTTTCCTAGATCTTACCAAACCTTTTGCACATTTCCTATTCAAGACCTTCCCAACTCTAGAATAACCTTCACCTAGTCAACAGTTTTGTCACGTAACTGTACCCGCAATAAACCTGAGAGCGGTCGCACAAAAACGGTATTGTTCGCGAAACGGACTCATGGGTGCTGTGCCAGTGACATGATGAAGATTAATATTCCACCTTGCCCCATTGTGGAGCTTTCACTCTACAATGAACTCAGTAAGTTCATCACGCTACGCCGTAGAGCATAAACTAACTGGAGGGGTCAATGATGAGCTCGGATAAGCCGTCTATGAATGCTCCGGTGGAGACCACGGACCAGCAAGCGCAGCGGTTGACATACACCTAAAAGATGAAGGACACAGAAAAATGCTGGATGATAATGGCTTCCAACTGGTAGATATTGATACCCACAGAAGGCGTCTATGTTCAGCAGTCGACGTATTAAGGTTTAGGTGATATCGATGATGATTGGTGCTCGTGCACATGCATTCTCTCCAGCCATGAAAATTAAATATTGCAGAATTTGCATATTTATTTTAATAAAATTAGAGTAATCATGTCCTTTAGTATTAGTACTCTAAGCACTCCAATTTGCCACTTTAACGATAATCATCATTTGTTTCTTCAATTGTTTATGGCTATTCATGACCGGAAATGTCGGCACGTTGGAAAGAATTGGTTTCACAAGTTATAAATACACCTAATTTATAACTGATTCAATCTCATAACCGTTATTCGTGAGGGCCTTTAGAGTTACAAGAATACGACTGGTTGAAGGTTGTTGATGAAATTGTTGTCAAGTAGACTAAGTATAACCTTTTGCTCGTTTCTTTTGATATAAAATAGTACTTGTGTGTCATCTCGTCCACTAGCTGGCCCTGGTGGTGTCGGGTTTAGAATAATACCTCAGCATTTCTTCCGTGGATGTCGAGAGAGGTGATTGAGGAAACGCTCGCAACCTGTAATTTATTTCACCACGTACCTACACTAAAAACCCAAATATGATGCTAAAAGTGAGTACGAAACGTGAAGTAGTCACGGTTTACAAGCGATATGCATCGGCCGCTGGCTTGGGCTGACCTATTTCTACTATAGTTAATTAGTCTAATTAAGCATGTCATTTTTCTAATTGTAGCATGCTCTTTTCCCATTTTGCCGCAAGGGACAGTGCAGAATTGAGGTCTGTTTACTGTTATTGTTTTCTACAACCAAACAATAACACGTCAATCTACAGTGCTGTAATATTTAAGCAACCGTTTCACATACGCACAAACTTTATGCAACCCTAATTAATTCGGCTTTGATTATGTAGCATGGTGGGTAATTAATTATTTGTTAGTTTAATTTGGCCGTATTGCAACTAGCGAGACGTGGTACTTGGACAACTAGGTCTGTCTTTAATGATGTTAGCTTCTTTGGCGTATCTTTAAAGTTATCTTTCAACAAGGCAACGCTTTTAAATTTCAAAGTTATGGACGCGTTGGTCGATTCCTAATTAATGGTTTTGTACAAGCGGAAGTTTTGATTAAACTTCATTATTGCTGTGAGGTAAGTATACTTACTTAAGTGAAAAACTTCAAATTACCTTCTAAATCCACTATCCATGTAAAAATCTTACTATGTTTGCTTCTGAAATAACAGCGATGCAAATTGTTAAAACTGTTCAAACACTATCAGCTTTTAATATTATTATGCAACTGTGCATACTTACTGCAAAGAAAATTATTCTGTTATTGCCGGCTGTAGGTAGCTACCTATTTTTTTTCTTGCATGTTAATAATGACTTATGCAATCGAAATTCAGCCAACTATTCTGCAAACATCCACCGTTTTTCACATTTTCGTGGTAATTTTCGAAGTAGTTTCTAGATCATAATATCGCATGGAAGTGCTCTCGCTTGAAGAGTTTTGACTCAAACTCAAGTGGACACTAATTAATGAAGTTCAATCAAGGTCAATGAAGCAGATGCGAGATATGAGTTGGTTACTCTTTTGCTATGATTAATGGCACTTGCTTTAAAAGATAAGCTTTCAAACTGTTCCAAGAAAAATCCTATTAACTGCCAAGAGAAGCTGTGGTGCAATGGCGGAAAGTAAAATTGATGATAATTGAATAGGTTAAGCCTTGAGCCCTTCTATAACCTCGTAATTATCTATTGGAATGGATACGAATTCACATGATGCTTTGAGACTTGCAGTGGAGCGAAGTGGGTTGAATGGTCCTTGTCTGAAACGGAACACGAAACATGGGCGTACCATATCGCACTGCGCTTCAGTGTCGTCGTCATAGAAGATTTCGGTGTCTTCCATCCCTGCGGCTTCGAGCCCCTCAGTAGGCCAGGCTCAGAGGCCCGCTCATGCACACTAGCGGCCGGGCAACCGGCATCCGAACACGCACTGATACCAGCTCCAACCAATAACACCAAAACTGCTCTCGGAACGAATTTCGCGACCGAATTCGGGATAATCCGGTGAGTCACGCGATCCGACTGGCTGAATGCAACACCGAGACCCCACGGCGGCAAGTGTGGGTGTCCTTAACGAACCGAATGAGACGTAACGAGCCTCGCGCGCCACGTAACTCACGTAAACGTAAACTGAATAGCTTAGAGTCTTGATTGATCTATTTTTTGTCGTTCAAGGGCGATCCGATGAGTGCGCCCAGGTTTCCCAGACGGTGTTTTTGTGATGTACTGCGTAGAAAGCCGCCGAGGCCGATGCGAGGGTGGCGCGCGCACCGCAGGGGTGCATTGATCGAGCATCCACTGCGCATGTCCTCTTTTGTGGAATTCTCGGGTGTTTTGACGTATGCCACGCCGCCGCAGACGGCTTTTTACTGTAAAGGGCTTGTTAGTCTAAAAGTAACGTCGTTCCGGTAGGTAGTTGCGGTTTGCTATTTAATAAAGACGTCAATCCATAATTTTATTGCCCGTTGGCCTTATGTTTACGTGTGACAATAAGTATGTACTTAGTTTCTATTACCTTTACGATTGCAACTATGTTATACAATTTTCCCATGTTCAAAAGAATCCAACGTATCCCACGTCCCACGTCTATTCTCACGCTTTTTCTAATAAAAAGAACTAAATTATGTGTTTGCGTACGAGGTCTTGCTTCGTATGCATCCTATTCATTTAATGTGAAGTGCTTTTAACATAATAGATCAGCTTGTCTTCAACGACGATGAAAAAAGTATGAGAATGTTGACGACAGGTTTGTATGGGAAGTTTCACTGTCCATGTATAGGACCTTGCTCAACAGGGATCACTTTTATTCTTAAGCAAGTTTATTAAACATGTTGCAACGTATTAATGAATCAAGTCCGTATTACTCGGAAAGCCATGTTTGAACAGGAATCAGAATAACGAAGCGGTTACAAATTTATTCGAAACAGTATTTATAACTGTGAAATTCCGCCATTAAAATATGTAATTAGTAACCTAATAAGTATCCTGCTCAAACCAATCCAAAATGATAGACAGGTTCTGCAACATTGCTCTTACAGGATAGCGCTTAATCACTGTCCTTTCGGTCGAGTTGTCTAAATGTCGCATTCTTAATGACAGGTGCAAAGTTGAACCTAGCTTGAACTATGCCAAGGCAGTCGGGACGTGAGGGCATTCACTTGTCTAACGCTCCGGTGGTTTATTCCCAACCCAACTGAGTGGTGAACTTATAACAAGCTGACCTACTTATTTTCAACTCCAATCACACGAACTAAAAGCAATTTACCAATACCCCAAGACCCCAAGTTCCGAAAAGTCTCTGTGGCAAGGTACAGAAAAAATATTGAAATAGAAAAACTAGCCGTCGAGTGAGGTGGCGTGAGAATTTATGTGCTTATGTAGAAGGAAGTGAATCAATTTTAATGAGATGAGACAGGATACGACTGGTAACTGACTGATTAAATAAAATCAAAGGCAGTTGAAATCGCAACGGAGGGAATTTATACATATAAGGACAATAGAGATAACACCAAAGAAAAGAAAAACAAAGTAAGATTTACCAAAACGAAGGTAAAACATCTACAGAAGTGAATATGTAAGTAATTTGATATTTTCCAAGACGAAAATATAGATCCATGTGTGAGAAACTTTTTCGAAAGTTTAGCGAATTTGAGTTGGTAATTAAATCAATAATTTCGTAGAGACAAAAGCAAACAAAAAAACACTTTCCGTGTTCCGATAGAAGATCAGAAGGAATGCCAGAGAGAACTAAGCCCTCCGAGGGCATTTTTGTAAATTGTCGGATTTTTGACTCGTCCCTTTCTTAGTTGATGTTTACTTTCATGTTGACACTATAAGCCACACTTTAACTTACCTAGCGCTCAGATTTCTAGAGCTGTTATTGCTAATTTAGTGGTAGGCTTAGACCGCAAACATTATTTAGTTTTTATCTTATTTTGACCTATAGTCACGCTCACTTCATCAAATTCCGCCTACCGCGTGAGGTAACTTATGAAAACTCTTTCAAAATTACGCTACTCATTTTGTTCTCTTGCACGATCTTTAGATTATAGAATAGATAGGTGCTTTGTTGGCCAAGTTGTAGTTCTATTGCTTCACGAGTGAGTGCTTTGTCCTGTTCTTTATGTTGTCCCCGACATTAGTTATTATGGATGACCTCTATTGATTTTACGACAGTAGCTTTTAGTAAGCTCTGTACAGTCACGAACCGGATTTGTTGAGCCACTTGCCACTGTTCGCAATTTAGACGTGTAATCAATGCCGATGTGACCGACTAGATGTCAGCTATTGGATTAGTATTACACGACCAAGTTACAAACGTAGGTAAGTGGCTCAACAATCCCTGTTCGCGATGGTACCTGTTCTATATGCAAGACATTGTGCTTAATTTATTCAGTCTAGTACAGTTTGCAAAGTACTTAACCTTAAACTGCCAGACATAATATATATCCGCGTAATGCCTAAGACCATTGTATCACCGGCAAAGGCCCAGACGTGATATTGATCTAGCTAGAGGCTACGAAAATAGTTCAATTTATTGGGCATTCACGAAGCAGCATTTCAATTAAACTTCTTGTCTTCTGTTGTTCGTTTCTTACTGAATAGTTACATTTTACAGTTCTGTAATGACTATAATGATAGAAACATCATAAACAATTACAGTAACGACGTCAACATTAACTCGAAGTTTTCGAAATACATCGTTGCATCAACATGCAATGATATGCAGCCGAGTCAACTCTAACCGTGCTGCAATTTCCGACCGCGGCATGTCATTGTCCACAAACAATACCCTTACATAAAACAACCCAAATCACTTCAACCGTGTAAACACTAAATCGACTAAACAACACTTATTTACCAGAAAACCCCACAATTCGATAAACGCTTCTCAAGTTTTAGCACGCCGCCCTCGCTCGTGTAATAAAAACACCGATTACTTAACCAACGGTAAGGGTTCATTCGTATTTCGAAACTAGTCCACAGTTACAGGCCGTAAACGAATTTTGAATAAAACAAGAAAATTAATGTTCCTCTTACAAATTGCGTCATTACCATTATCATTACAAGTGAGATGAGATTGTTTTTCTCGGCTGACCGTTCTTATCCGCGTCAGTAGAAGCCTTATTCACCTCTGGCATTCCACATTAGATGTAGTTGTTAGTGGCGGTGGCTGCGGTCATTCCCCTGCTTCCTGCCCGACCGCATTCCAGGGAACAGCCTACGTGCGTATCAAACTCCCGAGGGATTGAACTTGCGTCACTGCACATTGTGCCCACTACCGGCTTCATAATAGCAAACTTTATTACTATTTTAATTAAACCGCTGAGTTTTAATTGAAGGGACCACAATCGCGTCTATAAAAGACGAGACGAATCATTTTGCGAAGCTTGCTTCCTTTTCCTTTCAATTACGTCTAACGATGTAGCTTAAAGAAGCTCCGTAATTGGTCTAATGACAATCATTGCCACCCAATTACAAGCAAAATGGTGTAATAAAACGAACAACTGCCATAATTCTTCATTACCATTGTATAAAACTTATGTCATCAGGTAGTCAACTTTAATACGTAACGATAAGATATGATTCAATAGTCAATAAAGAATGGAAGTTAAAGTGAAATTATCCAATAGATTTTCCATCCGGGACCATCAAAGCATAACGAAAATGTTCACGTCGGTATTTATTCTCGTCGTTAGCTAATATTGCGGTCACGTCAAATTTAACGTCTCAATATTTACTCAAGCTTATCAATATCCATCTTTTACGTGTGCGTGACGAACATTTGAAATGTCGATTGCCCTTTCTTGTTCAAGTTCAGAACATTTTAGGTGAAGTTCATGCTGTAATTTGTGGGAGGTTTGTGGGTTATTATCTGTAATGGCTTTCTTTTTATTTTTTGGTAGAGCCATTTTAAGCCTGAATGCCTACTATTATTTCAAAAAATTTAAGTGTTTTAACGATGGCTGTAACTTCTCAGGTATTGTTAAAGGAACTATTCCACCTTTGATGCCTTGAACTATACTTTGAAACCGGTTGGCTACACAAATCACCCTTTCATTTTCCTTATGCCTAAGCGAATCCGAGATGAGTCACTATGGTATCGCATCTCTGATTCGGTACGTAGTCTGGCGAGAACGGAAAGCTTTAGTCGCCGAGATACAGCAAATCCTTTCATTACTGTTATAAAAGGATAAGAACGTTGTGTCGATGGAAAAAAAATATTCGAAGTAGGTATTACTATGAAATCTGCCGACAGAAGATATCCTCTTGCCACTGGCACCGGCTCAGTCTGCGTGAAAAAACGCCGGTTGTATAAGCTTTTACTTCTCAGTGTCAACGTAATGAGTGTTCGCGCGTACTCAATTAATTAGATACTTGTGGCCCTCGCGCATCGTGGGCACCAGGGAGTTACACAATGTGCGCCCAGTGGGAGCGTGTGGTTAAACGCATTGTTTTTTGTAATTAAACGCTAGTTTGGACAATTATGTACCGTAGGCTTGTCAAGTCAAGACGCATGTTGCGTCATAAAGCTGAATGCGTGATGTTGGCTAGTCGCGAGAATGAGTCTTCTTGATTTCTGAAGGAACGCTGTTGAAGCCTCGTTTTTAAATAAATCCAATAAAAAAATACTTTCAGCTCACATAATAATCTTTGTGCTCTGCCTGTGGCATTAGATTGATTAAAATATGTCAAATTGAATTTTTACGGAGACATTAAAAACTTGTGGCTTTTATAAAATACCTAAAACGAGAAATATGGGCTTACCAATTTTAATTGCTGATCCCAGGCTGATCTACGGATACTTCTGTCGTATAACAAGCGCATTGATGCAGATGTTTTCTTTGTATGGTACTTCGTCATCCACAGTAGGTTAAAATTGAGTCTAAGATTGCAATACTGAAGAACGTCTGACAGAAATTGCAAGCATAATTGCAATTACGTCAGAACTGCGTCACATTAGGGTTTGAAAGTCAGCGATGACCGGATTTGCTCTTGCTTGGGTAAGTATTCCCTTCCTTTTAAATCCTCGGCCAAATAAAATGTCACACGTAAGTGATCGTCAACTGAGCAAAGAATAATGAATTGTGAACGCAATTGTTTATGATGTTGCAAAATATTGTTTACCTTTCTCATTCGAAAACAAGAATGCAACTGAATATCCAAACGTAAACAAAATGCTCTGTAGAACGATCACGATCGCTTTAGCGAGCTTAATCAGGAGTCGTGTGATCACGGCTATCGTCATTAAAGCCAGATGTACTGCTACAGCAAGGGATAGTGGTGAAAGGGATCTCGAAAGTTTCACAGACGGTACCTGCACTTATCACATAACCCCGCTGCGCCCTCTTCGATCCAAAGGAACTGCCGACAAGATAAGCTAGTTCCGATGCAACCAAAACGTTACGCAAGACACGGTTTCACAAATTCGCAATTCACATTCGTGCAGATTATTCAAATAACCCTATTAGATATTCTGAGAGCGATATGCACGGCGAGATGATTAGTGGCTCCACGAAAATCGCGATACAATGGCATCGAGTGGGAATTTTCATGGAAATGTTAAGAAATTCGTTGTTCTTATGGTTCACACGACGGATGCTAGTCCTAATTAGAATTTTATGCATAATGGGGTTGTTACTGATGGGCAGATAAGTATCCATAATTAGTATTGTCTTATCATAAGGGCTGCTTCAGCCAAACGAGAGTAAAATAAAGCCTTGGAATAAGACAATCTTCAGTGTTCACACGCCAGTAAATAAAAGTTTCACTTAAAGGGGGTAAGAGTGTCGTCCAATTATCTTACACACTTCCTACAGGCAGTGGTAAATGTTTGACCAAAAACTATTCTTTACTTTTGCTCTAGAACAGAACGTATATTCCACTATACTTTCACTGAAGAATAATCAAAGGAAGATGATCTTCCAAGATGCTCTACTGGTTACCTCCATTGGCATTTACTTAAAAGTTAAAAGACGTTAATCTTGTCTGGCCTTTTGGGTTGTTAATAGGTCAGCCTTTTTATACTTTTCAAATATTTACCTACACATAATTGCTCCATTATTAAGTATCACAGATTTTAGGTTAAGGTAAGTAATTCATAACAATTTGTGTGAGTAAATAAATGAAATACCTACAGTACACGTGGTGTTAACAGATTCGAGGAAACAAGTAACAATCGTCATGCAGCGCTAAGATGCAGGAAGATATCAATTCCACACAATCTTTTTACACGGTTTTTCGTAGAACAATGCAATTCCTTAACAGTGGCAGGTCTGCTGCATCACGACGGCATCTTGATTAAAGTGAAAGTCTTTAAACACTGTTTTCTTGTTGTTGTTAGATAATGAATCACCCTTTTCTTTAGTGTAATTAAAATAACAACGCGTTGTGACGTGGAAACAAATAACTTCGATTGAAAGTTATGTTTGTTTGCTCGAAAAATAGGAAGCTTCCACCGATAAGGATGATTTCCACCAAACGGCTGGAATCGGAAAGAATTTGATGGTCTTTAAACGATACTGAACCTTACGGTCACTGTTTTTAAGTCTACATTACCAAGCAGCGTATAAAAGCTAGGCGACGTACG
>BHDV01065385.1:124664-174762 GCA_005406045.1 Adoxophyes honmai
ATTTGGGTTTTGTGACACGAATGGTAGGGAGGTTTTACGACCGTTTGAATTTATTTTATATATTTCTATTTAAAATTCATACATAATTATGTATTGGCCACAATAGTACAGATGCCACTTCACGTGGAAAAATTATCGTTAGAGCAATTTAGACCGTTTTAGATAGTTCTTTACTGAAGGCCGCGTAATATGTACATTTGAAAATATTCACCCACATACTAGCACAGGTCTTACCGACCTGTTTTAAAAACTTACCTACCAACTCATTTTTACAAAGTTCTGAAATTCGTCTCCGGTTTGACTCTACTAAAGATATAAAGTGACATAACGCCATACATTAATCATCTGCCCTTTTCCTATCTCTGACCATCGGAAATTATCGGGAAGCAGCCATAGTGAGTGACATGAACACTACCAAAACAAATAGCTAATCGATCTCATCTTACAGTCAACCAGCAAAATTGCAACAAACGGCCCATTCTACTTAACCGCAAGCTTATTACAATAGAAGGGAGAAGCTAAGTACAGACCTAGACCAGGTCAGTGCCCCCTATTGTGATGTCCGGCGTAGTCGCGGTGTGATACAGCAGATAATTGGAGCCCAGCCGAGGTATCAGGCTCAACCATCTGGCAGAGGTTCTATTCATCCCGAGTCACGCCTCGCAGCCTCTGTACCATGACTACGAGTACACGGAACTAGTAAAATTATTCTATTCTTTTACAATGCGCGGTTTCTGGGCTAACGTGTCACAAAGGACCAATCAAACACCGCAATGTACATCTTGAACGGTTGTTCTCGCTTCGTCTGACCAGGGTTTTAGAATAGAATGCCTGTTGTTGTAATTACCTCCATGCCGAGCGATATCAATCGAATTTGGAATGCTTCGACGAAGCGTCATATTTTATGACAAGGAGTTTGTTGTTGCTCGTAGCTGTGGATTTTATCTGTTCGATTGTTGGAAGGGGTAACTTTAAGTTGGTATGCGTGGGTGGAACCAGTAGATGCTTCAGGAGGCATGCCTATAAAAGGTCCAGTTAACTTGCAGCACAGCATATCTTTGCCATGACATTTGCTTGAAAGAATTCCAGATACCGTGTGAAAGTGTTTGTACCTAGCGATAATTGCTAATGAACGGTAGATAGGTTAGGTACAACGTGTAAGGTAAAGTCTATTTATTATGCTTCAAAAGACGTAGCTACCTATTACAGCTCTTGTGACAAATGGACAGGCAGACTTTTAGTTCCGTCAGCGCTCTTCGGACGTGGAACCCTAAACGCTTGTTACACCAAAGAACAACAGTTTTAAATACCCAATCTTTTCTCGAAACGGTTAGTAACAAGATGGAGATAGATTTCACGTAATATCATGCGATACGTTACGCCGATTGTCCGCGAGAGGTTATTGAACTGGAATATATTAACATTAATGTCCAAAACCCGGAATACGGACGAATTCTGCAGCAGTCTACATGGTTCGAAAGTTGAAGTCGATGTTAATACTAATACTATGTCAGCGTTAGGGCTGATTTACAATTACAATAGTAATAATATTTTATGTAAGTAACTGTGTGGTGTCGGAATAGAATAATTATTCTATTTATGAATGTGCTATTTAGCACCTCTCCATTTCTTCCGTAGATGTCGTAAGAAGCGGCGCAGGAAATAGGGTCATGGTATGCTTTAGGCAACAGGGTAGCAACCTGTCACTGTAATACCTCTTTCATCTATTTTTAAACCCCCAAATAATGCTAGAATAAGGGCTGCGAGGCGTGAAAAAATCATTGTTTTTGTCTATGTCATGTCTTGTGTGCTCTGCCTACCTCATTTGGGAACACACAGGCGTGACATATGTATGTAAGTATCAAAATATTTACTTAGGTACTTTACTTAAAACAACCCATAAATCAAAGAAAATATAACCTACTCCGCACTATAAGAGACATTATAATTTTTCATCTTATAAAATACGGATAACTCACGTTATAAATCGAGTTTAGCTCGACATGTTAGATAGAATAGTATAGTGGGTACGACACATGATAGAATAGTATGAAGATGAGTGAGTCTCACGGTAGTTTAATATTATAATTTTTAAAGAATATGACGTGAATTAAAAAAAACAATAGCTAAGTACAACAGAAAAAGTTCTTATTTTGTACCTCATTCATATATCTAGCTATTAGCTATTAATTTAGTTGGTTCTAAGTAAAGTCATGTGAACGAAGCCTAATAAGTAATAACCCTTTCCCGATGACTTCAGCCAGCTGGCTTTTGCATTTTCGCCAAATGTCGAGTTTTTGTTGCCCTTCGCAAATTTATTGCATCAAACATGGACATGAAGCGATATAAGCAATCCTAAAAATGTAAGGAAAGACAATGTGGTTAAATGGTGCCTACAAAATAGTTCGCCGGATATTCTCCACTGCATATTGAGTAAAATTATGCTTTGATGTCCACGCTCTTTGTCCTATATGCTGCAGGACACAAATTATCGAAAAAAATAGTTACCTATTCAGGTCCAAAAGTTTGATATGAGTGAGTTAGGGGGCGTCCATAAATTACGTGAGGTGTTTTAGGGGGGGAGGGGGTCGAGTCAAATCTCACCTAATCTCACGTTGGGGGGAGAGGGGGTCACGGCAAATATCACGCAATTTTTTTCTTGTTTCAAACAAACAAAAAAACTACTATTTTGGTCCATTTAATCCAGATGCCTAAGGTCTTAAAAAGCGAAGTGAATATGTGGATGGCGCTTTACATTTGACACTTCATGAGTGTATCAGAACGAAGAAAAAAATAAGTTTTTTTTAAAGTTACGTCTTCATTTTATTTTTTATTTTTACTAAAACATTTTGAAAAATCTCACGTGAGATTTGGGGGGTGGGGGAGGGGGTTGAATAAAATCTCACGACATCTCACCAAGGGGGGTGGGAGGGTCAGAAAATTGAAAAAAACACCTCACGTAATTTATGGACGCCCCCTTAAGATTCTTATGTCCACCCTGGGTTACTTGCATGCATATTAGTCTAGACCAGTGGTTCCCAAAGTGATCCAGGTGGATCCCCAAGGACTATGGTAGACACGATAGGGGTCCACAGTGTTGGTAAAAATAGCTGTACCTAGTTAAAAATTATGTAGAAATATAGCTGCAGGTGTCCACCAAACCAAAAAAAGGGGTCTATAATGAGAAAAAAAGTTTAGGAACCTCTCGTCTATACAAATCTGGCTTATAAATATGACCAACTTACCTTCCAAGTATGTCGATAGCCACTGATGCTGCTAGCAAGGCTCTCTGCGTCATAGTGTCGGGAGAACGAGTAAGGGCCCGGATGACTCCGGGACACGCATTGCCCCATAAGCTCGTGAACCACCTAACTATCACATTAGTCACTTCACTTCACAATCCGTCTAAACACACTGGCTGTTTGGAATAAAAACTACGTCAAGAAAAAACAAAAAGAATCATTAGGAATTAGATTTGAATTAAGAACGCCGTTGAAACTTAGCCGCGCTTTTGTTTAACGACTCTGTTAATGATTGATGATTGTATCTTCGAGGCTATGTTATTCATGCAAGTTTGTTTGATAACAAAATTGTAACTTTATAGTAATAAGTGGGTAACCAGAAATACAATCACTCTCTAATTTTTAAAGCATGTCATTGCATGAAAACATCGACAGTTAAGAAACTACCCGCACTATTCGACTTATTTTTAATTAATGTCAGAGATAGAGTTAACAATATTTTAGCGCGTCTCCGGGAAGTTACATGGCTAGATTTTTTGTAGTGCGGATAAGTCCGCGCATCGCTTTTGTCCGAAAAAAAAAAAACTGCGCGAACTTACCCCCACTACAAAAATCTTGCCATCTAACTTGCCAGCAAGTATATATTATTTTACAACGGCTTTCAAAAATAAAAAAAGCTATTATTACTGGAATTAGAAACATGAATGGGATGTTAAATAAATTATTATAATTTAATAGCGTTATTCCTTCGCAGGTACATACGTCATATTTGACCACATAAATAATTTATCCTTCTTAAATATGTATACCACACCGAACTTCCACAGTTCACTTAAAAACATGAGCTTCAATTACTCGTATGTCCGTATTGTTTAATACCTAACGTAACAAACGAAAATGCTGTAGGCGCGTGGAGCGCACTGCGCCCGGCGTGCGACTGCGTCCGCGCACTTGCCTCATGGGCCTTCTGCAAACATCAAGACCCAACAAGCTAAGACGTTAACCGTCATGCTATCTCTTTCTCCAAGCGTTAGTTAAACCAAGACAGCTATCTACCACTGCCCAAGCTGTCCGTTCTACTATGATTATGATTACTACTGATACCTACTAAGCGTAAGCAAAGGCATCGCAGGAGCAGCGGTTGAGTCATTCATGAGTTGGTAGACACGCCGCGGTGCATCCTAATTATTGCGTGGTGCGTCTGAAAGTGAATCGCTAGGCCGGATTAAATCATAATGGGGAAGCGAATGAGAATTTGAAAGAACTTTGCGTAATATTTTCTGGGGCCTGGCACACCATTGTAGGCCCTCATGCATGACACTCTTGTGACGTCGTTTAGTACTTACTTACACCCTAGGTGAGGCTATCGATATGAGTAGGTAATGTTTCTTTCTATTTTTTGCATTTCCGTTCTTCTATTGGTCCGTCTAAGAGCCTTACCTCAGCCGGCCAAGGCCAACCGGTCAAGTTGGGCGCCCAAAAAAGCTTGTAAGACGGCACGTGAGGTCAAACACCCAACCCATTTTTCTGTATGCATTTTCTTGAACCTGTGTTAAACTGTCCATGGAATAGATTAGGTATATTTTCTGTTACTAGTTACTTATGCCGATAACTTTTCGAATAGATACATCGATTATGTGTATGTCTAGTTACGGAGTCCTTAGTGTAATGGAAACGATCATGGATTCGATAATGATTTCGTTTGCGAATTAACGCGAAATTGGAAACTGACACAGCGCCTCTAAGCGGCACATTTGCACAACTGCCACGGATGACACGTGCCCATACTAATTCCGCGTTAGTTCGCAAACAAAATCGTTATCGAATCCATGATCGCTTTGGTACACTAAGCACTCCATTTACTCTCTCTCTCTCTCTCTCTCTCTCTTTCTCTCTCTCTCTCTCTCTCTGTCTCTCTCTCTAAAATCGCGCCAAGTTTGATGCCGAGTGCCGAGTAAGTACCTACCTAGGACGTACCAATGATTTTTCAACTTGGGCGTTGATCCCCTGGGGGGTTGTAATACTGCTAATGCTATTTGAAGTTAGTTGAATTTGAGCTGATAACTTATGTTAAACTAGGTATTAGGATTAGGTAATGTTAGTGAATTAAAACGGATACACTCACTGTTTAGGTAAGTATAACAGTATGACATAATTTCGATGCTCACGATGATGGGTCAAGAATTTGCTAGAGAAAGTGCGTGTATCAGTAATATTTCACAATGAGTGAGTCTTGTTACTTTTACGTTTACTGTTTTACTAATTCTGTGCCTCCTGTGAAAAGTGATACAACTCGACTTGTACCCTTTTGTGTTTTATAGTTTAGAAATGATCAGAAAAAAATTACGATTTTTTTGGTCTAACTCACGTACTTCTAAGTGCTATAGTTTCGGAGATAATTTTGTGAAAAGTGATACAAGTAGCAGCATTTCTGCAAAAAAATCGTGCATATAGATACATATCAAGTCATACCCACTTTTTATAATCATTTTTCAGGTTATTTTTGTGTTTTAAGGTATAAGTGCAGTTAAATTTATTTTCACTATTTGTTTTTCCGTATTTTTTTCGGTAATATTGATACATCTACAGTTATATCACTTTGGACCAGCTTTTCTAAAATAAAAACAGGATTTAACTCAACATGTACCCACCAATCTAAGACCAATTTGATTTATATATTTTGTGATTAGTGATACATCTCGTCATGAATCATTTAGCACAAATTATTTTTGAAATGTTAAAGAATACAAATTGAATCATATCTAAAAGTCAAACTGTTCCCGTAAAATATTTACGCTATTACACAGTTGTGTAAAGTAATACAAGTGCGAGCATAAAGAATGTGGTGGGAGTGCGCGGGGCGAGGTGATTCGGGATCAGGGATGCGTGGGATCGGCTCGGCTCACGGCTTCAGTGTCGCTGCGGCTATGACAAGGTGTGGTCACGTCCAAATTCACTGTAGATCGACGTGTAAGTTGAGAGTTGTATCATTTTGCACGAAATTTCATATATTTAAATTTATCGCTTAAGTAGTGAAATATATTGCTTGACACGAAATACTGTTTAGTAAACGTGTATTCACAGCCACTGTAGCTCTTTCTTTCTGTATTTTGCATTTTACTTAAAGTATGTATCTACTTATTTGATCATAGGTGTCATCTATCGTTTCAGATACTGTGTCTGTGCTATGATTGATTTGATTATCTGTCTATCTAAGCTTTTTAACTTAATTAGCTACCAAAAAAAGCCAATCACTATCTTATTAGACAAATACTATCAACTATGCCATTATTTACGCCACTACTCTTAGGTAGGCTACTTATACTACTTCATTATCTACTCCTTATTACAAACTACTATTGTAATTTGATTTTTTGTTTAAGTAAGAAAAGTTTTATTGTAACAACACAAAAAAATTAGATCATTTGCTACGATAAAGTTGTTCTAAATCGCAGCCAATCGGCAGGGTATCAAGAAAACTGGCAGCATTGTTACATTGAATTATAATGCCAATCTTCTGGGCGAAAAGCAAGTCACCCCTGCGGGATGAGGCCAGGATACCCACGCATGTTACATCCCACACCAGGGGCTGGCCCAGCTTCCACGGCATAAGCGTCATGCCGTCGGGCATCTTTCTAACTTCACGTGCCAAACCAGTTTGTTCAAGGACCACCGGCACGCTGACATTCACGAGGACCCAGCGGATGATGTCATTCACTAGCGTTACGTGGGATGTGCCCTGCACTTTTCTGGCAGGATAAGCCGTGGTGACCGAAAGTGTTAACTTGCACACCACATTGGCAGCGATGAGATACAACGCAAACAGTTCCAAAACCAAACGAAGTGAAGTTTCTAACCGGAAAGTGGTATAACTATTTTCTTAAATAACTATAAATAAGTAATAAATTGGATCCTGAACTTGAGGGGAAGACTCTAATAGAGATATTTTCCAGGCAGATGTTATGCATGGAGGCCGAAAACCACCGAGATAAAGATAGAAGTTGTATTTATGTAGTCAATCCTCAAAACTTCGTTTAATTCGGCTATTCGATAAATGTGGCACTGGGACGCTACATCAGCCCGCTTCTTAGACTGAAGGTCGATGAGACATCGCAGTACCGTGGAAGATTGTAAGAGCCAGTTGTAAAACTTGAGCCGCGTTAGCTAGCGTTGATGATTCGCCGTGATTGTCGAAGAGCGAGTTACTCGGATCCGATGTGATTGGCGGAGTGCCTACCTAGAGCTACGTGAGGGCCGTGTAGTAGATTAGACACTATAGACACCAGGCATGGAATTTAGCAACATGCTAGTAGTGTACAGTGCCGTAGTCTGGCTTGCTGTTGAAAGTGTTGAAACTACGTCGTTGTTATTATCTCGGTCAGAGAAGGTTGCGTTTAATGTCCAATGTCGAGATTTACCGATGTAGTAAAGACTCTAATAGTGAGATCTCTCTCCAGGCAGATGTTATGTCAGGAGACATAAGTCCTCAGAGAGAAAGTTGGAAGGTAATCTACTTAAATTTTTGTCCAAGTATTGAGAAACTTGAAATTTTTATAGGGGTGAAGCCAGCTTGTTTCTTATTCTATTTTATCGAAAAATTATGAGTATAAGATCTCTACTTACCTGTCTTAAGGATTATGATGAATATCTGCATAATATGTGAGTTAATTATAAATTTTAGAGGACTTTCATAAACATTGATTAATTTCCTAGAAACTTGTATTTATTTACACCGTAAATATGAATGTTAGCGAGGGGTACAACTTGATTTGTATCTTTTTGCACTTATTTTTATTGGGCTATTTTTTTGCAAACTGATACAAGTCAGGTAAATTTTACTTGGAACGAGGTACAAAGTCTCAAAATAGATTTGTCAGGGTTTTATGTTTTACTTTAGTTCAAGCAACATTGAGCTGGGAATATTTAATGCTGAGTTACAGCATTTTGCAAGTTCATGTATATCAGTTTACACCAAGAGATATTTTGAGCACTACAGGTGTGCATCAGGATATAACTGAACTTGTATCATCTGACACATAATATTTTATGGCATTAGACATTTCAATAGGTACAAGTCGAAGGTTTTTCGCGATTTTCTCCGAACGTATAATGTTTACAGAAAAACCGTAAATACACGTTTATGGAACGAATTTTTATCTATAAATCAAAGTACTTTAGTATATAATAGACCCGTCGGTGCACGAACTAGATTTTTTTTAATCTTGTTTTTGCTCTCCTGTAAAATGACGATTTTAGACTTGTATCACTTTTCACAGGAGGCACAGAATTTTACTGTTTGGTTGGTTGTGGTTGACGTTGTGTCATGCTTTAGCCCGATTGGCGAGTTTAACCCAGTGCTGCTTTAAAATTAAAAAAGTAGTTGTCATGTATTGCGAGTTGTCAATGTCAGCGCAATAAGTGTCAATGTCAAAATGAAATTGTTTGTTATTGATTTATTATTATTACGTCGCAGTTGATAAAATAGATAATACTTTGTACTTTGTGACAGGTTTGTCTCGTCTCGACATATTACGCCGTAGTGAAGCGCAAGTGCTTGTTGTTTTATTCCGATCCTATTAATCTGGTGTTGGTCTATGCCTGGGATAAGTGGGATGTCTGCATCTGTAGCGGCAAGAGCTTTCTCCACAGCAAGCCTTAGAGTTGTTAACAATGTTGCTAGGCAACAGTTCACCATAACACTTGACGGCTGTTAGTAAGAATATAAAAGTTCTGGGGGATTACTGTTTATGAAATATTTTTTGACGATCAATTTATTTACTTATTTCAGTAAACGCCATCTTATCATATCGAGTGAATCTAGATGGGATAACTTTCCTACATACAGATGTGCCGCCAGAATTTCAAGGCAAAGGCGTGGGAAAACTGCTAGCAAGGGTTTGTTTTTATTCTTGTTATTAATATACCCAATGCATTATCATTTCAACCGCAATTAATCTCAACTTATTTTCCAACAGCATGCATTTGACCATGCCCAAAACAACAGATTGGATATAGTGTGCAAATGCCATTTTCTGGCCAAATTCTATGAAGATAATTTAAGTCGCTACAAAGATCTGAAGGTTAAATTGGAGCTTGAAGACGAAAATAATTAGAGTAGTGATGGAGGCGGCATGGCATAGGTGTAATATTCATTATTATTTAAGAGAAAAATGCTATGGAAAAGTTAAAAGTATAGCCAAATTAGCTATCGCACAGTTTTCTGATATAACAGAGTTTCCTTTTTACCATGGTTTGGCTAATATTCTGGAAGGGCAAATCCAAAAAGGTATAAATGAGTTGACACCTCTACAGTCAGATCGGGACATCCAATTAGCAGTTGTAATAGCCCTCATATATGGATACAAGTTGGCTAGTTCCTTAGAGAAGGATGCTTTGTATGGCTTGGAGTCAAAACTCAAGGAAGAAAGAAAGCAAGCAACATCAACATCATACTATTATGCAGGGCTATTTCTATCTGTAGCTGAGAAATATGAAAAGGCTTCTGAATACATCAACAAGTGTTTGAAAAAGGATTCAAACAACTTAAATGCTATTATATTGAAGGGATGGAATGATATGTACATGCATGCAGGTGACATGCAAGTGTCCATTCTGGATTCTTTGGAGTTAGCACTAAGCAAGAGTGATAGAAATGTGGAGGCATTACTAGGACTGGCAAAATTTAAATATTTTGCTAAAGACCATGAGGCATCAAATCTAACACTGAACAGACTAATTGTTAGCAACCCTGGAGAAGTTGTTCCACTTGCTGAGAAACTGAAGAATGAATTTGCTTTGCAAAAATGGGACACAGTGTATGACACTATGGAGAGAATTTTCCATTTGGAATGTGATAACATTCTAGCATTGAAAATCAGGATTTATATTGCTCTATGTAAGAATTCAGACTACATTGAAGCTGCTGATCAATTGAATAGATTCTTTGCTGTGTTAGAGAATGAAGAAATTTATAATGGTTATCAATTCTACAATGCTACACAGATTTTTTCAAGAGTTTGTGGTAGATCTAGCGCTGTATTGTCCCAAGTTTACAGGTTTGCGCAGTATGCCTCTGAAATGTATTCCAACAATGTTGACTTCTTGAGTGAGGTTGGTTACCAGTGCATTCTGCAGGGAAAATATAAGGATGCCCTGAGCTTCTTCAAAGCTGCTAGCAAGATTGACAGCAACTCAATAACTGCCCTATGTGGCTTGACCCTTTGTCAGATGCATGAGAATGGTCCTACAGAACAGATTTCTCAACAAATTGAGCTTCTTTTTGAAATGCAAGGCTCAACCAAGGTGCCCATTCTGTATTTGTTATCAGCTCAGTTGAATCTGAAGAACTCTTCAGCAGCTGTTGCATTGCTGAACACTGCTTTTGAGTCTAAGTTAGCTTTGGCTAATAGGAATCCATTTGGTCTTGCATATACTAAAGATCTTGATCCAGATTTTCTGCTTGAAATTTATAAAGAATACAAAAAGCACCTACCAAAGAAGCCCTCCATTATTGTGGGTTATTTACTATACTCTCAGGAAGGTAGTCCCTTGGTTTTAAGCTGTGTGAATATCCTTGAGACAGCTTGCAAGGCTTGCCCTGGTTTGATAACGGCATTGTACGAGTTAGCTAAGCTAAAGTTTTTGTTTGGATTTGCAAATGATGCTCAGAAGCTGTTGCAACAAATTGGTGAAATAGATAACACCCATGCCGGCAGTCAGGTGCTGTTGGCTCAGATATACATACAACAGCAAGCCTTTACCAAAGCTGCACAGTCTTTAGAAATGTGCTTGAGCTACAACTTCAAAGTAAGGGACAGTGCAATGTATCACTTCTTAAATGGAGTAATTTTGAAAAGCGCCAATCAGGAACAAGATGCTTTGGCTAGTTTCAATACAAGCCTGCAGATAACTACGAGCAAAAATGTTGCCAGCAATGTAAATCGTCAGTTTGATTCAGATTTAAATATCATTGACAAGGCAACATTGTATTTGCAAATCATTGAAATTCAGACTGCTTTAGGGCAGTTGGCTGAAGCTGGGAAAACTATGCAGGTAATAAAATGGTAATTTAAAAAAAAAACTATTAATTCAGGCATAATCTTATGGAGGTCAATGTTAAAGAACTTGAAATTACTTTTCTCACCTTGCAGCAAACACACTTAAAGTTAATTTAAACTGTTAGTCTGGATTCTTGCTAAATTTTCTAAATACTTATTATTACAGGAAGCCATTCAAGAATTCTCTTACACTTCTGAAGAGAGTCGTCTGCTGATTGCAAGAGCTGACTTAGCCCTTAAAAAAGGAGATGTTGATAGTGCCATAGATATCTTGAATGAAATAAAACCGGGTCAGCCATATTACTTTCAGGCTCATAGTAAGATGGCACACATCTATCTAAAAGAGAAGAAAGATCGCGCTATGTTCACGACTTGCTTTAAGGAGGTAGTCAACAACCATCCTATGGCTGATGCTCACACTATGATGGGAGATGTATACATGTCTATCCATGGTAAGATATACAACTATCAACGCTTTTGCTTTTAGCAATGTCATATTTTTGTTTCACTTTTTTTTGAATTTCATAGAGCCCACACAAGCAGCAGAATCATATGAAGCAGCTCTCAAAAGCAATCCCAAGGATATACAATTGATAAAAAAATTAGGCACTGCTTTGGTCAAAATGCACGAGTACGACAAAGCGTCTATGCATTACGAGGCCGCCATCAATCTTGTGAATGACGATGAACTTCGATTTGAGTATCTTGAGCTTCTTATAAAGGTAATTATAATCATTTAAAATGTATATATATTTGTAAATAATGATACCAGGATGTTTAAGTAGGCATGTACCGAAGATCTCGGACTCTTTTGTTTTATTCTATTTATGTTCTATAGCGAACTTACTTTTGTGATTGTCAGCATTCTGTCTATTCTTCTAATTTTAATGTAATTCTCAGTTAAAACAACACGACAAAGTGGATTCAATCATATCGTCCGATCTAAATCAGCCGTACAACAAGGAAAAAGACATCGCCACTTTGAAGCGCCGCGTACGCCTGTTGCTACTGCAAGCCAACAGCCGCGAACTCAAAAACCCTAGCGCAGGCAACACTCATTTAATCCTCACCGAAGCAAGAGACCTACAAGCTACTGTAGTGAAAAGGATAGAAATAGATTCGAGAGGAGACTTGCAAGAAGAGAAACGGGAGTTGTCAAATATTCTCTGTTGCTTGGCGAAGGTCAAGTCGGTGAGGGAACCGGCTGTAGCAAGCAACCTGTACTCCGAAGCGTTGATACACTCACCTAGAGATCCTGATACTTTGTTGGCTTTGGCTAAATTGTACGCACATGTAAGTATAATTCTACTACTAATTGGTGACTTGACCAGGAACTACAGAATCATAGAAATGAATTGTTTTTTTCTCTCCTTTTCAGATGAATAATCCTGAGAAATGTGAGCAGACTTGTGCAATTCTGTTGAATACTGACCCGAACAACGAATCCGCTGCAGTTATGATGGCCGATCTCGCTTTCCGGAAGGTAGCCTTTTACGTTTTTTTGGTGTAACAGATGTGGCATTTATAGGTAGCTTGGTTGTTTACAAGGTCCATAACTATATTAACGTTGCATTTACAAAGTAAAAAAATAATGGAAAATCTGCTAGGAGCGTGTAATCATTTCGCTACAATTTGACATTGACGTATTTACACCGTCCAAGACAGCTTAGGACAAAACAGTAAAGATATTGCGTAGCTTCAGAAGTCTAGAAGATACTGCGATTCGTAATAATCTCAATAATCTCAACCACGCGTATGTGTGCACTTCATGGCGATGGTCTATAAATTCTCTCCGAAACATCATCTCATTGCAAAAAACCCGTTGATGATCCTTCTTGTCTGGATTCCCAGAAACCTAGAATAAGTAGGTCTTCAGCCCGAAACTTATATCAGGTTGGTTCTTATGTATCACTTTGCCTGCTCAATCCACCCCTGGGAATGCGAGTGTGGTGATATTCGTGTTGTTTTTAAATTCTCAGGTAGATCTAGAGACGGCTCAACGCCACCTGAGTCAGATCCTGACAGTGAAGCCGACTAGTTGGGAGGCGTTGGGCGAGCTGATTGAGGTTCAGTGGCGGCGCGGCAAGCTTGCGGATGTAGAACCGGCGATGGAGGCGGCAAAACTGGCTCTGGGGGACGCGGAAGATCATGGTATCATTATGAATCAATTGTAAAATATTTGCTAAATTAGAACGTGTTAGAGTTACAGTTGGGTTTGGCTTTGAGGAATTCAGGATGCGTGGTGGTTTGTAGCTATTTAATTTAAAGAAACTATTAGTTTAAACTATTAGCTTTATAAAATGACAGGGTACAGAAGGTGCTGCGGTAGATGGTAGGACGGTATCGGTAATTTTCGTTGTCTTTTTTTAACAAAATCTACTTCTACTCTTAGTAGCCAACCTCACATCAAAGCATCGGGAACTTTCCACGGGATGTAGTGCCATCATTTGGTCTGTCACCAGGGTACCAGTACTGCTCGGGGTTATACTCCGTGTACTCTGGCAAGGCGAACGCGGCGCTGCGGCAGCTGAACCAAGCGAGACGCTCGGCTCGCTGGGGCGCGCCCGCCGCCCGCCGCATGGTACTATTGTGCCTCGCGCAACATGCACCTGCCGCCGATTCAGACGACGAGTGAGTGCCCTACTTGCCCCCTAACAGTTCCCATGAGACGCGTCGTGGTATTCGTAATGCTGTTAAGTGCTGGCAGCTACCAGGCTACCAAGACTGCTCAGGAGTGTATTTGGAGGGATAACGCCATCTGCCCTCTAACAGCCGGCTTAGCACGACAGAGCGCGAGTGGAGATGCGCGCGACATAGACTAGGGTGACCGCACCAGTAATGGACATAGAACCAGTAATGGACAATGACTCTTATTTACTACCCACTAAGGAAAAGTCATTTGTTTTACAACAATCAATTCACAACTCTATGGTCTTTAAATTATGAATGAAGTGTCCATAACTGGTGCTTGTCAGCTTAAACCGTCCATAACTGGTGCCGTCACCCTACACCTGTAAATTTCAACCCGAAACTCAGAAAATGACAGGTAGTCCATCCTGCGTGTGTGCACGTGTTGCTACGTTGAGCCTAACAGGCTTTCCAGGAAACGCGTCGTTCTATTCGTGTGCATGCGTTCGGTGATACCGTTAGCAACAAGTGCTGGCAGCTACCAGGCTATCAAGACTGATGAGGAGTGTACTCCGTGTCCTCGGGCAAGGTGAAGACGGCGCTGCGCGCCGCCCGCCATGCGCCGCATGGTACTAATGTGTCTCGCGCAACACGCGCCCGCCGCGGATTCAGACGACGAGTGAGTGCCCTACTTGCCCCCTAACAGTTCCCATGAGACGCGTCGTTGTATTCGTGTGCATGCGTTCGGTGATGCCGTTAACACCGGTGCTGGTGGCCACCAGGCTATCAAGGCAGCATACATAGCTACATAACCTAGACTACCTGTCTAACCAGAAACGTCAGAAAGTTGTAATCGTGTGATTCCATATACCTACTTATATTCTACCTTATACTTCTTTTCAATCTACCTGAAAAATGTGTTATGTTTCAGTGATACGAAGTTGCTCGCTCTCAAAACAGCTGAGAAGCTATTGGCAGAAGTGGCCCCGGCGGAGCGTAAGGCCTTGCAAGCGCTCATACAACTGGCCACCAAGCAGAAGGCCCAAGCTGAGCGCGTGTTGCAAGACCTACTGCCCATCGTCACCGACGAGACTTACCAGGATGACCCGTATCTGATACTGGCTATTGCCAATGCGTAAGTCACTTGATTCGGCTTTTTTTAATAGTTCGTAAAGGATCCCACTGTCAGGCGAAATCCCCCCCTTTTTATGTTCTTAGTTTTCCTACTCGTCTCTGTTTTTAGCCAAATCTCGCCAGTCAGAACTGAAAAACTATAAATCGTCCCACGATCTCCTAGGTCTACCTCTGCTCCGGTGCCCGTCGTATGGGACCCAATCAGTGTCAATTTTCATGATTCGACCAACATTAGTTTTATTAATCCGATGGACTGGTACTCCGATCGATATTTATTGTAAGATTATGAATGTTTTATAGGTACAACATCGTGAAACAGCCAACGCGTGCCAAGAATATCTTGAAGCGGACCATTTCGTCGATAACTTGGACGCCAGAAAAAGCTGCTGGTTTAGAAAGGTATAAAAGATGTAAATATTGCATTAGATCAGATTAACTTTCGTTGTCTCTTCGATTATGCTGGGTTTATTTTTAGATGCTGGCTGGAAGTGGCGGATGGGCAGGTCAGTTCAGGCAGGCTCGACGCTGCTAAGGAACTATTAACGAAGATCCTTAATCACAACCAGTCTTGCGCTGCTGCTTACCAATTATTAGGTAAATTTTAGAACTCAATATTAATATTAACATAACGGACAGAATTCATAAACAGCAAAACTTGTACAGATCGTCTTATTTAGAGTGGAGTGCTACTGAACAGTCGTCATCACTAGCATAGAGGTAGAAACAGCCTTGAAGTCATCTCATTATTTGCAGGGTTTCTGGCGGAAAAGGAACAAAACTATAAAAGTGCTGCTCAAAACTACGACAATGCCTGGTCTTTTGCCGGCAAGACCGATTTAGCTGTTGGTTACAAGCTCGCTCATGCTTACCTGAAGCTCAAGAAATACCCAGAATGCATCGTGGTGTGCCGACACATCCTCAAAGCGCATCCGGACTATCCCAAGATCAAGAAGGAAATATTAGAAAAAGCTAAGACCAACTTGCGTACATAGCATTTTAGGATTAAGTGAAATAAATGTGCATGGAATATAAATGTATTCAAAAGTTTGTTTGTTTTCTTGATCCAACTTTGGTATTTTAACTTTAACATTCGATACTGTTAGTTACTGGTCGTCCTCACAATGTTTTATATCCAACGAGGTGTTGAACATCTCACCTGTCACTATTCTTCTTTCATCTGTTTTTAAACCTAAGATTAGGCTAGGAGTGGCTATGAAACGTGAAACAGTCCTGCTCTTATCTACGTCAATTGTCGTGTGGTATGCATAATCCATTTGGGAACATAGGCATGATGTATGTAGGTATTGAACGATATTGAGCCCAAATAGCTAATTTAGGTATACGTTTGCAGTTTTATCAGCAGCTTTATCTCGTAAAAAATGGTCTCAAATAAAAAAAAAACAACAATTCAAAACATGCCTAAATTTATAATCAATCAAACAGCTTTGTGACCTTCGCTACACAAAATTAAGTCAAGAATACTGATATACTACACTACATGTAAACCTCGCCGGTTTAATCATCATCATCGTTGTCAAGAATGGTCTTGAAGCAGAACGGCTGGAACACGTATCCCAGGCCTGAATAGAACTTGCTCATGAACTCCACCCTGGAATGAGATAAATTGACCGAATTAAGCCCAAATATGAACCAAAAAGCTATTGTGACCTAATGGTTTTGGCATATTCCCGTATTTGCACTACTAATTTCAGCCTTGGCGATAATTTGTCGATAGAATGAAAAGGGATCCAGTCATAAAATTCAACAATACACACAAATTCCACTATAGACTGCTCGCCCCGAATAACTTCGGTCAGTTCCATAATAATTTAATAATATACATATTTTGCACTACATCTGTTCAAAAAATGGACCTTATTGGATGCTTCAAAATTACTTTTCTATTCATTTGCAACTATCCCCATGCAAATGTCCCGGATGACTAACTATGGTGTTTGTATCTCTTACTACTTGTACAGAGAGAAGGAGAGTAGCCTAAAAAATTACTAACCAGTGCAAACGCAGGGTGTGGAGGAAAGCGGAGAGGCCCTCCATCATGACCAGGATGGCCAGGGTGAAGAGCGACCAGAACCAGAAGACGACGTAAAGCTTGATGGCACCCACGTAGCTTTCGTCCTTCAGGCCCATCTGCAGCACCATGTTCCACAGCACCTCGGACAGTTCTGCAAAAATAACATCACGTCTGTATTCTTAAAAGGGGTAGTCACCACAAGAACATTTTGTAATTTATAGTATCGCTGGACTGACCTAGGGGAGCTATAGACCTACGTCATCTTTAAGCCAGTAATTGGCAAACTGGGCAGGATAAGATACCTCTCAGGGCCACGCCATAGCCGTCGCCGCATGCGGCGTGCGGAAGCGGCCAATCACCGAGCAGGCGATGATCAAGCAACCAATCAACAATCAACGCTCGTGCACGCGATTGATTACAGCGCTGCTATTGGCTGGTATTGTAACAAGGTTGGCGAGATCTCCTTTTACTTCACAAGTTCGTTCCGTCAAACCGACCAGCCGATTGGTCGTGGGTTGGGTCGGTGGAACGTAAAATTTTCAAAGATGGAGTCGCCAATCCGTCAACGCTTGCAGTCAGTTGAAGCGAACACTGACATACTCGTAGTTTGGCCGTTGAACACATTCATACCCCTAGATTTATGACTGAGGTATGATCAATGACATTATACAAGGACATTTGACTCTTAAAGGTATGACAGAGAAATAGCCCTGCTAAATAAGTTTACCTGCGTGAGCGAGTGACAGCGCCCACAGACGCAAGTAAGAAGCGGTGTGGGAGATGGTGCTGAGCACGTATTCGATGGTGTGGATGCCCTGGTGGATCATGATCTCGCTGAACGGCTCGTCCTCATGGCTGTGCGCCGCCGCGGGCTTGGACGCAGGCTTGGCTGCCTCCTCGATGTCGGTCTGTTCTTGCATTTCGATGCCGGCGTTTACGTTGCCGTTTGAGTTTTCGGGCTGAAAATTAGAAGTGATGGTTAGGGGTTGAAGTTGTTGAGATGGACCTATTGATATTTGGGAACAAACTATGTGATTCATAAAAAAAAGGCTACGAATTAGCCTGAAACATGTCGAACTAAACTCGATTTATAACGTGAGTTAATCGTTTTTTTTTTTGGAAAGAAAAAGGGGAGGCTTTTGCCCAGCAGTGGGACACCCTACAAACTAAAAAAATAAATCGTTTTTTATAAGAAAAGATGGTTAATAACAGATTTTAACAATTTTAATTGTAATTTGATAGGTACAGTCACGAACCGGGATTGTTGAGCCACTTGCCACTGTTCGCAATTTAGACGTGTAATCATTGACCGATGTGACCGACTAGATGTCAGCTATTGGATTAGTATTACACGACCAAGTTACAAACATAGGTAAGTGGCTCAACAATCCCTGTTCGTGATGGTACACTTTAATTGGCCGTGATTGCCTATCAAACCTATTAATTCTATGAACATGAAAGCTGTATAGAAAAAAGTAATTTTTATCGCTTGTACTCTTGCCTTACCTTAGCATCGTGCTTATTCTTCTTCTTGCTGGCGCTCAGCAGGTACAGGGGCTTGCCAAGCAGCATGACAGGGATGCAGCAGAGCGCGACCAGTACGAAGATGCGCTGCAGCTTGCCCTGGCCCTCGAACATGAACTCCTTGCAGCCATCCTGCGGCTCCGTCGAAGAGAACAGCATCATGTTGATGAAGAGAATGAGGACGGACGGCGCGCAGCCTTGCCTGTAGGCTTCGTCTGTTGGAGATTTGAGGTTGCATATTAAAAAAGTCGCACAGAGAGTTATGGAGAGGTCGGAGTTTCTCTGAAGGATCTCAGTCGCATCAGAAATGAAGTAATCCAACAGAGAACTAAAGTCACGGACATAGACGAGAGGATTAGCAAACTGGAGTAGCAATGGCTGGTCACATGCCGCAGAACCGATAACCGTTGGAGTAGACGTGTTCTAGAGTGGAGACTGCGGTTTGGCAAAAGTAGTGCCGGACTTCGATGGGCATGATGGCGCGACGATATACGCAAGGTGGCTGGGAGTGGTAGGAAGAGGAAAACAGAGGACCGAGTTGAGAGGCGTGCCTATGACCAGCAATGGACGAATATAGGCTGATGATGACGATGATGATGATTTGTAATGGGTCAGACAGATGTCTAGCGTGACATTTTTTAACTCTTCTAGTTAGATAGCTAGGAACATTATAACGACGGAATAATTGACGAAATCGCCAAAAATTGTGATGGTGGAGATGTTTTTAACTTACCCTCAGACAGTGTGCTGTAGGCGACCCATTTGAAGAACATCATGAACACCATGTACGCGAACAGTAGAACCAGGAACACAATCTGGGGCAGGAACTCCAGGAAGATAGAGTAGCGGCGCTTGAAGAAGCTGAGGAACAAACGGACTCGTGAAACAGCAAGTCTACGATGTACCAAGGATAGGTAATTTAACTGATACTGCTGATGGCAGAACCTTGTTAGAATAATTGCTGGATAACACCATCATAAACATATTTTTTTATCACTTGAGAAACTTGGTTGGCATCTCACTCCACATGCCAACATTTTAAACAACTCAAAGGAAATATTTTTTACATACAGATTTTTACGTAAATAAATTTTGTACCATCTTTTAGTAAAATGCGGCCCATTCGTGAAGACGAAATGACCGGCCGAAAAGAGTAAAAAACGGACAAAAGAGGAATTTGTCATGCAGAATTGTTGAAATACTCAAGCAATGTCCATTAAAAAAAAGTGACGTTTGCGAAGATAGTGAGACCTAATTTGATTTCGATTTAGGTAAATAGTAAATTTAAATTATTATGTTTACTTGTAGTTGACGACGCTCATGCAGACACCGAAAATCATGTGGACGACACCGAAAATGATGGACAGTTTCATTTTGTACGAGTTCAGGAAGATGATCTTGTTGTCAGCAGTCTGTAAAGAAAAATAGATGCATTCAATGCTCACGCTGTTCTTCCTAAAGCCGATTTGCCAACGTGGGTTAGTCATCAAGAGATAAATCAAGACCCTGTACCAAAGCAAAATAAGTGTTTGAGTATAAATTAAGGTAGGCACAAGGAAACTATTATATCTATCTAAATTATATTCTAGTATATTTTAAAGGGTTCCGTACCCAAAAGGTAAAAACGGGACCCTATTACTGAGACTTGGCTGTCTGTCTGTCCGTCTGTCACCAGGCTGTATCTCACGAACCGTGATAGCTAGAGAGTTGAAATTTTCACAGTTGATGTATTTCTGTTGCCGCTATAACAACAAATACTAAAATCAAAATATTAATAATAATTAAGGGACACCCATAGAAAAAAAAACCTGTTTTTTTTGCTGTTTTTGGTACGGAACCCTTCGTGCTGGAGTCCGACTCGCACTTGACCGGTTTGTTAGATTTTGAGTAGGCAGGCAGCTAGCCTGTCGCCATCTCCTGTCGTATTTCAGAATGACTTGTATTTATAAAACGAACTGTATTTACCTGCCAAATGGGATCAATGCCGATGAAGTACGGTTCGTCGATGTATGAGACTTTAGGATCGAGCTGCAAGGCGGCGTTGTGTTCCATTGTCTCATCGTCATACGGGATTTTCCACGATGTCCCGAATATGTTCATAGATTTCGAGAAGATGTCGTTGTAAACCAGCCCAGTGTACATGGAGAAACATCCCATGAACAGAATGATGTAACGACCGGCGAAGAAAATGTTCCAGATTTCGTTTTTCGATTTGATCGCGCCGAGGGAGACTTCCTTGTAGACCATCCAGAAGCCGAAGAGGAACATTATGAAGCCGTGGCCGAGATCGCCGAACATCACCGCGAACAGGAACGGGAAGGTGATGATTGTGTATAAGGCTGGAATCGAAAGTGATAAATTTTTATACGAATATCACGGGTGGCAGTTGTGAGAAAAGGAGGTTCTGGTTTGGCGAGTATCGAGCCTCTAAGCTAAATCATAGTAACAAAAGCTTTATTTTTTTTTCTTAACTCTAAGTTACTGAAGATAAAGGAAGTTATGAAGGAAGGGGGAAGCCATACCTATTCTTCTATTATCAAATAATGGAGATCTAGAGCTATTAAGATGGAAACTTATCTTGCGTAGGTCTCCTCACCTGTCGAAACTCCATCCAAACCAAAAATCCTGGATCAGTCAGTGAAACTGTCTACTATTAGCATACAGATTACACTACACACTTACCAGGGTTGCATTCTCTGTAAGAGGCGACGCCGTAGGAGTCGATCAGCGTCTGGAAGCCGCGGGTGAAGCGGTTGGTGCGGTTGAACGTCGGCGGCTCCTCGTCTGTCTCGATGCAGTTCAGGAACGAGGGAATCGAACTGCCGCAAGCGTTCTGAATGAGAGAAAGGAGTGCTTTATGAGTCAGTCTTTTCAGAAAGTTGCATATTTATACGATTTTTTCATTCGTGTCAAATGTTTGACACGTAACATGAGATGAGACCCTTTGTCTCGTAGTGGCACAAAATTGGAGCCACTGGTTAATACATTAATATAATAATTATCAGTAACAGTGTATACTGGTATTACTTATTTGTTCTCATTTGCAGTATTCAGATGCCAGATTTACAATGAGGTATCAGCGATTTTTACGCGAACTTAACCCCACTATTTAAAAAACATGCCACCTTAAATTCCGGAGACTGTACAGGTTTGACATATGAGTAAGAAAGTATGACTTCGATAATGTCGTAACTTACACTAAAAATCACAGAATACTCACTGTTTAGTAAATATCAGTGAATCTGAACATAACTACCAAGTCGTCCACATAAAAATCCTCAACTCACCGATCCGTCGGCCAAAGCCTTCTGCACGTTGGGCAAATCCGCAGTGGGGACCCAGCACTCGCCGATCAGGCACTTCTTGGTGACGTCCATGTTGAACAGGTTCAGCGTGTGGTAAATGGCCTTCATCTTGCGGACCATGATGGACCAGCTGGCCAGTTCCTTGGCCACGCTGGCGAGCACGCGCTGACGGTGGTCGCGGGTTTGGTTCAGCACCTGGACAAGATGGCCATGTGTTATAAGCCTTCATAGACTAAGATAAAAAAAAACTACATAGTTGTAGTTGCGCTTTTAAAACAGTACCTACATCAACAACCAGCTAGCCCAGGGGAGAACATGACTGTGAATGTGAAGCTTAAGGTCCCGGTTTCGATTCCCGGTCGGGACAGATGTATGATAAATATGAATGTTTGCTCTCGAGTCTTGGATATTTATCTAAATGAATAAGTGTATCCCTTGTCTGTGATACCTACTCATAGCACAGGCATTAAATTGCCAAGTTTGGGACTAGGTGACTGGAGCAATGTTCAATGATATTATTCTTATAATGAGAGCAATATATTTATGCTCCGACGGGACACTTCGAAAGCCATAGTGCGTCAAGGCAGTGGCGTCATACATTAAATAACAACACTAACCACGTCTAAATTGAAAAATGTAATCTGACTAAAAAGTAATCTTAGACAGTTTTACACAGTTATCTCAATAACCCCCAAAATAATGGCCTAGTGGAACGATACATAAGAAGTATCAAAACCAACTCACCATGTTCAAATCCTCAAGACGCGTTCGCACGCCCTTGACCATGTCCTGCCTCTCAACATTAGATGGCGGGCAGGGGTACAGGGAGGCGTGGAAGCCAGTGCACACCTTCTTGATGCGAGACTTGAGCTGTTCACCTTGGAAGAACGCTACGAACACCGTCTTGTAAATTTCGTTACCCTGTAAAATGGAGAAACTAATGAAATCGCTTTCGTTATCAGACTACCTAAATACGATCGATCTGCAAAGGACAAAATGCAGACGCACCAAGATGACAAGATTATACGTATACCTTGATACTCGTACTCGATAAGCAAAAACAATCGAGATTGATACTTGGGTTTTTATACCAAGACTCCAAAATATATCAAACAGTAGAAATAACTCGTTACTGAAAAAACGTCATCAGTTTGTCCATACCTTCGTCGTTTTAGCATTACTTCCTCGCATCACGTACTAGGACAACATGAGTGTCCAAGATACTCAAAGTGGAGGTGTCTTTGAGAGGATTGTCCAACTCTGATCAGTGCAGTAAAGCATAGCCACATCTAAGCCAGCTAGGGCTCGAATACCATAAGACAATTTACAGTGTTTTAGAGTTTAGAGAGATCTGTTCAGCTCTCCTCGGCGCAGGAACATGTTGGCACATGAGATAAGTCAACAACACGCGCTATCATGTACTAGGACACCATAAGTCTCCAAGATACTCACAGTGTTAGGGTCTTCAAGTGGTTTGTCCAGCTCTGCGCGGCGCAGGAATACGTTGCCGCGTGAGATGCGCCACAACATGCGTTCAAAGGCGGGCACTCGCTCGCGGTTGACGACGCCGGCGACGAAGCCGAGACGGCCGCGGGCCGCTGCCTGTGTGCCTGTCTCATCTGAGATCAGCGACCTGGGGAAAAAAAATGGGTAAATACTTAAGTAATGTGCTTATTTCTACAGTCAAAGACAAAGATACAAGCTCTTATTGTCGCAACATCAAGGCCATGTGTACATATTTTTGGCAATTATTCGAAGGCAACTGAAAATTTCCTAGGTTTCAACGAAGCGTAAGGAACCCGAGCTTTTTTTTTAAATCTAAATGGATATTTTTTCATCGTTTCTCGTGTATTATTTAAGCGGGCAAAATAAAATCTGGAAGAGAAAAATAGATGAGATCGATACCAATAAAAGTAGTGTCAACTATGTAGCACCATGTATCATGGTTACAAGAGACCTTTTCTCTATAGCTGACCGAATTATATTGAGTCTTACTTGGTCAAAGAGTCCATGCCGATCTCCTCTTGCGCGAGGAAGAATGCCTCTGTCTTCTCCAACACATGGCGGAGCTCTGTCAGCTCCAGATAGTTCTGTTTTAGGTTCACGGCGTTGTGCGACAGCTCCAGAATTTCATTTTCGGTCTTCTCCAGATGTGCCTACGAAAAGGAGTTTTTAATAACTGTTAAAAAAAAATTTTAGCGTACACAATCATTTCGGCAGATTTGCGGCGTATTGCATCAAGGAAGATTGAAACTGGTGATCAGGTTATTTGCTACAAATAATGCATCTCCAAAATATCGGTAGCCGTGTGCATTACATTGCATTGCATTAGTCGAAATAATAGCGTTGCAGTCCAAAAAGCAAACTGAATACAATACGATTAACACAATGAAACTGTATGTCATAAATTGAAAACCGGATATCAAACGGCTATGTCACTTGAACTGAATGGTGAATACGTATTCATCATATCGTGTTTTGAAATGCGTTTTCCAATATTAATAGTTCAGTTACAATGGATCACTGTCACATTATTAGTTACTATGATTATGCGATCAAAATCACCCCCATCGCGCCCGTCAATTTTTATCTATTTTTGAACGACCGAAAACTCTTCTGTCCAGGAACTTTTTACAGAGAGAGTTAAGAGTTTGACCTTCTTTGGTGTAAGCGTAAGACCTGAAACGGCTTCTCGAAGTTCTATACAGGGTGACACAGAAGACGTGATACAAAACCAGCTTATCCGACTCAGTTGTTGAAAAATAATGTAATGCGATTAGTGAATTATTAAGATTGGCCTTGCTTAACTTTTATTAAATTTCTAACAAAAGTAAAAATTTAAATCTTGAATTATGGACACCCTACAGCAAGTGATTAGCTGTCATATCAACTTGTAAAATAATTTTATCTCGGCACTCAGTGTCAGGTAATAATAATTGCGATACTAGGTGCTTTCAGCAAGTTCTAATAATGCATTCATTCGAATAATAAGCCAAGTTGAGTTGTTTTTAAATTTTATTTTTAAACTACATAATAAAATTGTGTAAAGTTCTTAAATGTACGTAAACAGGTGCTCGATATGATCACCACCCTCTCGGCACCACAAGTCTGCACGTCGTCTTAGATTCGACTTCAGTCTACCGAGTACAAACTCGTTTTCTACGACGGCATCTAAAGATTGTATTATTTTTTCACGGAGTTCTTGCATGATGGTGTTGTATCCTCGTTGGTAAATTTATACGCCTTTTGATGTCACTTCACAAAAAACTACGCTACGGGGCGGCCACGCGACTGGACCACCGCGTCCAATCCAGCGGTCAGGAAACTGTTGGTTCAGAGATAGACACGAACCCGCAAAGAAAAGTGAGCTGGAGCCCCGTTTTGTTGAAAATACATGTTTTCTATGTTATGATGTGGAATTTCTTGCAGTAGAGTTGGTAGTACATTTCTTAGCAGGTCTTTGTACTTGGTTCAGTTTAGGGTAAGTAATAAAATATGGCTCTATGACACAATCGTTGAGGATTCCCGCCCAAACATTTAACGAAAAGCGAGTTTGAAAATAATCTCAGCAGATGAGGATTTACGTCGGACTACCAATGCTCGTTGTGGATATTTATTTTAACAAACCTAGCCTGCTAAAAGTGGCTTCATCTGTCCACAAAATATTCTGGTGTAGGTTTGATAGCAACCACTGGCAAAATTGCACCCTTCTGGGGTATCTGCTAAAACGATGTCGTCCACCCTTTAGAAATAAAAGTGATGAAATCCTTCGGTGTTTAGCAGACGCCAAATAGAGTTGTCCCAAATCGTGATGCCGCTTTTCTAGTACTGGCTTCTGGGTAACGTTGCAAATACCTGAGTGCTCTCATTCTGATAGCGTCTGAATATCGTAGTTTTCTCTACTTTGAGTATGTACTGGAACTCTAAATTGACCAAAACTCCTCAAATTTTGGACTGTAGAGTTTATAACAGCCGGGTTGGAGTTGGAGACTCGGGGTATCTTAGGCGAAACAGGGTTTGTGTTTGCACCGTGATCGATGACCTAAAATAAAGTGCCACCATGTCCAACAGCTTAATATGGGTGTACGGATAGGCAAAAGACATCGTAACATAACACTAAACTTGAACTTATTCAATTCGATACATTTTTGGGAGAGAAACTCATAAAAACTAGAAATCAATTCGAGATGTTTGTTATGACAAGTAACGTCACCGTGTCAGAATGTGTTTTATTCATCAATTACCGGCAAAGATAAAAGAGTATTTACTATGAAACTGATTTCAAACTTTTTACACTTAACAAGTTGTGTTAGGGTAACCATGAGGAGCAGAAAATAACAGGACTAATTAAAAAAATGAAAAACGATACTTCCAATTAGTTAAACAATACGGGACATGGTGGGATCTTTAAGTATTAAGGTAACTTCTATAAATAAATGGTTTTGTATTACGTCTTCTGTGTCACCCTGTAGATTGGACTCTTAGAGTGGGCTTTATTTTTTCTTCTATTGTTTATAAATCTAATAGGTAATAAGTAGTAAAGTCTAGGTTATTAGTAGTGCGCTTAGACTTGCAAGGTAGCTATTTGCAGCATCTCACTAACATAGACAACCGGCCAACATGCGTTCTTTGGTTGTACTCGCACGGTCAGATCGCATTATAAACAAAAAATAAAGATCCCGATAATGTTGCTCATAAATGACGCGGGGTGCGTTCACTTTGACCCGACCGCAGGCCGCAGACCGCATCCAGTGTGATAAATCCTTAAGGGGGTGAGTTGTTTCGAAGCTAATTAAAAAATTGTGAATCAAAGTAGTGGAACGTCATTTGGTCTCGATTTTTTTGTACTGAGGGGGTCGTATCATGAAATAGTTACCTCAAGGTCGATGATCTCCCTTGGGTTGGGGGCCCGCGGCGCCTCCTTGACGTCAGGGACGTGTACTCCGTCCTTGTGGACCTCAGACTCGATGTAACGCAGTTTGCGCTCCATCTCATCGCAGCGGCGGACTTCATTGACGAACTTACGCTGGAACGCGTTTACGTCCGGGTTTAACTGAAAAAAGGAGAACATTTTGAGTAATCATAGCGTTATTTTAGTGATATATGTGATACAAGGGAACAAAGAGTTGTCCTGACAGCTGCAGAGGAGAGAGTGTTGTATTTATGCAACCGATTTTCGAAACTTCGTTAGCGCGATGTAGAACACTTTGACAGTTGATGACGTTGATGGCGTTTTTGTTGAAAAAGTTCTACCAATAGACGATAGATGGCGATAGGGTCGCTGCACTGGTAATGAAACGTTAAGCCGGGTACTCACTAGCGAGCCGTAACTGTAACCGTTGCATGTACTGTAACCAAAAACATAATGTGTACGTGGTTCTCAAACCTCCTGCGAGCGGTACGCGAGCGGCTTGCAGCGAGCCGATGTTTACAATCTACTCATTTCTGGACCTGAAACTGCAACACGCGTACACACTAGAACCTCGTTACTGTATCACACATGTTACGGTTACGGCTCGCTAGTGAGTGCTCGGCTTTAGGTACATGACATGGGGGTTATTTGTTTCTTTTACCTGACTGTACCTAAACAAACGAAGTTATACAATTACGATTTGATTATGTTACTTACCCTAAACAACATTGTGCATATTGACTCATTTAAAATTATGAATAACAAATGAAAAACTTAAACAGACTTGTGTGTATATTTAATTTCAACGCTTACCTAGGTACTTAGACTACGTTTAATCAACTCGCGTGGATTATAATATTCGTGCCTAAGTATACACTATGTATGTATATTTAATAATTTATGTTTATGTTTATGGTAATTTGTGTGTTTTCCAACTGAACTTCTATTTTTGTATAAGTACTAAAACATTTACTTACCTGCTTCTATTACTACTACAAATACTATACGTAGGAGGAGGCAAATACCTAGGTACAACTTAAAATTAAACCCATTCTAGGATTCTACCACCACAAAAAGTTCAGTGATAACGATAACTGATAAATAAATAAGATAGCCTTGGAAATGTCAAAAAGAAATATGTTATTACACTTTATCTAAGTGATAAACTGTGCAGATGTTTCTCTCGCAAGGCAATGATTTTATCTTGATTAGAATACACGTCGACTTGTCAACCCATTTTGTAATACGGCGACGAAAATCTAGGCAAGTAGGCAAGTAAACTGACTTTCCTGTTCATACCTAGGTACCTAATTACAAATAATTATAATTACTTCATGTTGGGCACTTAAAAGATACATACATACATAACATACATACATATTCTCACGGCTGTATTCCCAAGAGGGGTAGGCAGAGCACATGATGTAACTAGGGAATAGAAGTAAAATAGGTAGGTATGTTATTTAGTTACTCTCAATAATTAAGTTTCCTCTCTGCCTCTCAAAGGTTGGCTGTAAGAGTTCCCTTAAGGGATAAGTCCGTCTTTTTACTTCGCCATTTTTTTTCGCCGTTTCGTGTTATTCCCTTTATACAATAAAGTGTTTACTTACTCAGTTACATGTTGAAAAATATAAAATACGTAGCATATTATTACCTAGCTAGTAACAAAATTTTGCCTTATCCTGCATTTGACGAGAGGTCAAGTAGATAACGTGTCAGTACCTACATTGTACCTATTTTAAATCATATGTTAGTTATTTTTATTCGAAATAGATTAAAACTGTGTTTTATTTTATCAACTAATGTGATGGTGGAAATTGTAAGAATGTTTCCGCGCTAAACTGAATTCATATTAATACTTTTAGACTACTATACATATAATATATGTATATAAATATCCTTAATGAGACGTTAATTCATTGTTGGGTACTTCAACTCCTATGAAGGAACTAGGCACGAAGGGTTGATCTAACAACAAGAGTTTTTTTTTCTTTGAATAACTGTCTTGGAAGTCAGTGTTATCCACTTTTTCATCCGAAAAATCGATTTACCCGCGAGTAAATGTTGACTTATTTATTCCAAGACTAATTACATTCTCGTTTAATTGAATGTGACGTAACATTACTATGATTTTACGGTTTAATAACCGTCTATTAAATTAATTCAGTCAACGATTATATTTACATTAACCGAGTACAAATTTAATGTGTTACGATTTGCTAGAAAACCAAACTGTATACACTATACACAGTGTCAAAATATAGTAATTTTTTCTCCATCTACAAAGTCTCGACCTAGTCTAGAGATCCGACCTTAAATTATCTATAAGTGGGTCTATCAGCTTAACAACGCAATGTAACATCTCGATTGAGTAGTCGTTCGTCATGTTCGAACAAAATCAATTGAATGAATTCAAGCCTGAAAGAAAACACAATATTACCTACCTTTAACTGTCGTATTGTTTTTTTATTGATTTATATTACTGGCAATAAAGATTAGGAATTCGCAAGGACTGAACTAATTATTGCATTGCTTAATTTACTTTCAAAGTAGATAAGATAAATAAAATGTTACAAGGGGTTTTAAACAAACTGATGCAGTATACTTATACGTTGTCGGTTTAGGTAGGTAAATCAATGTAAACAATCTTGACGTGTCTTTTTATTTAAACGTACACTTTATAAATCGAAATCTTTACATTTTACAATTTTGGTATGAAAAAATCATTTACTTTCATGATTGAATTGTATAGTGTAACGATTTTCATTTTTAGACTGTGTATTTCAATAAAAAGACATGTCAAGATTGTTTATATTGTTTTAACTACCTAAACCGACAACGTATAGGTACCTATGAGTACCTACTTACCTATGCGTTCTACCGTAGTGAAGTTTCTATAGACTATAAAGAGCATAAACGAAAAAGTCCATACATCCATCCATACTCTAAAAGATTGCCAGAGTGCCAGAAATACACGCACAATACAGTCGTGTGTACGTATTTATGGTACTTTGACCGTGTTGAGATCTTTGTTCCTGACTGTACACGAGCTCTCCTTTAGATGTACGGAAAATAAATTGATAAAATACCCCACGGATTTATTTAGATCTTTAGAACTACTATTGTTTTCAATTGCTTAGTCATCGAAGAGTGAGATCAATTCGCAAAGGTTTCTAACACAAACAAATCGACTGTTTATTAAGTAGTTAACTGCATTCATTACATCATCGATTTCGAGTAATTTTACATACAGTCAGAGTATGAAAAGGATTGTAATTCAAAGCAAACAATAAAATGCTGAATATTCCATACACGCCACAGAAGTCACAGAACCTATGTACAATGAACACCTGACACAGCTGTGCTCGGCAAAATAAATCTTTTTTATGTAACGTTCTGTGGTGGGTCAGGAAGTAGGTAATTGGTTTGGTTTGGAACCTACGGTATGATTTAGACGACAGGCTAGTAAAGTAACGTGTCACCATTTTACCACTTTCTGCCCATACCCTATATGTAGAAAGCCTGGCGTGATGTTTAATGCTATGTGCCTACTTAAAATGTAACTCTTTTGAAATCAATTTCTTCGTTTCATATCATCTGCGGCACAAGAAAAAAAATCAATTTTATCCACACGACTGGCAACTAACCTACTCAACGACGACAAGTTTCCTTATGTTGCAATTGAGACAGAGAAAAAATGCAAAAAGTCGTTACGACATATCTAGTCTGGTATATCGGAGGCTCGTCAAGACCGTGTAACCGGTCTGTAACGTATTGTAGTCTAACCTTAAAGCGTTCTCTAAACTAAAAAGCTCATGGATGTAGACCTTAAATGATTTCAATAACAATGATCCGTTCCATATGAATGGCGAAACTTGATCCGAGAAAAATAAAACACGATCAAGAACCGAAGAGGGCATGTTTGTGAATAAATAACAAGTTTCTGGATGAATAAAAATAACTTCTGTATTTAGACTATGGTTTAGACCTTCTTATGTTTCTTCAGGGCTGAGATTACGTTGACCTTTAACCTCCTAAGCCCTGACTCTAATTACTTAATTTAGGGCCTCAGACCCAGACAACAATTTCATGGCTTAAAATGTTGAATCTTACGTAACCTGATCTTTAAGTTCATTTTCCACTGAATAATTTGTACTTAATGAAGTACATTCGGCTGTTATGCTTACTAGTAATTTGTACTTTATAAAGTACGCGGGGCCTAACGAGGTTAAAAGAGTCATCATAAAATCAAAACTATGAAATTTGAGCTGTTTGGTTTCTGTGATATTTTTCTCAACACAGTTTATTTTTATTTCGTATAAAAATATTGTTATTAGTTAGCCAATGTACGAGTTAAAGCCATTACAGCTAAAAGTACCTACCAAACTGTGCGTCCATTTTGTTTATTGCTTCAAATAATAAAATTATGTCATCACTCATCACATATGTTTCCACAAATAGGTAACACACCTAATCCTGTGACGTATGTACATGAGCAGAACTAGGTATCGGCATGTGAGTGAGTTTCAAAAAAATTGTACATAAATTAAGAGTTAATAAAAACAAAATCACGATCGCGTCTTTTGTGTAACGAAAATTACCTATACAAAATGTATGGGTAATTATCGTTACACAAAAGAATCAATTAACTTTTGTTTTTATTAAAGCCCTTAACTATGTACAATTTTTTTGAAACTCACTCATGTGAACTGTGCGTTTTAATTAGCAGAAGGCCATGCATCCATCTGTCAAGTAGTAATTCTGAGAACTAACGCATTTATCTATATTTACACCCATACATATAATATTAATGAGGTATGTAACATTGAACAATCATTTAAATTGTTTTGAAAGGAAGACCACGAGAAACACTACTAAGACATTTTACAACAATATCATTCATTACTCTTATTAAGAAGTCCTCATTAACGTTACCCTAAATTCGAGAGTACTTATAATTTTAGCCTCTCATCTCACTGAAATCACCTGACATTATGCTATTCAGCAGTCAGGTACTCCAAAATTACATGATGTGATCAGAACTAAATCCCAAAATAAATAAGCCTTTGCCTTAGCCATTCCCCAGAATGATATATGAAAAGTTCAACACACTCGTGAGCCAAACTACCACTATGCTCTTGCGCCGTCGCAATGTCACATATGAATGAGTTCTCAGGCAGTCGGAACATGTACAGGGCGACCTTCGTTAAGCCCCGAACCATGTACCGGGTAACCTTTAATTTGGCACGAATGCTTGAGCGATCGTGAACAACCTGTACGTTTAAGCGATGAAGAATTATTTAATACCCAAATTAAGGAATACGCATGTAGTTATCTATGGCAATTGTTTAAGCTACTAGATTCTCGCCGTTAGTAAGTGAACGATCTACGTTTCTTATAATAAAAATTACCTATGTTCATTCACTAGTTTTATTACTTCTAATAGGCACCTGTCAATTGTGCAAACGAATTTCTCCGCATTTATCACATCATGATCACGTGTTATTTCAACATTGAATAACTTCTTATTTAGAGATAATATTATCTCGCCCATCTCTTTGGGCACATGATTTCAAACTTCTATACATTCATTTGGATAGCGTTATTACTTAATTGCGGGCATGAAGGCACATACTTCCTTAAACCACCATTTTGGCGGTGCTATCTTTATAGTCCTCGACATCAAACTAAGTGTACTGTAATACTTACTCTTTTCTTGTGCAGGATGCTGTCCAGATAGACAATTTAAAAGTAAAGTCTTATTTCTTATAATTTAAATATTTCTAGAACAGCTTTGTTTCTAAAGATTTCTGAAGGATCTGGACATCATTCTTTGAGAGATTCCCTTGACGCGCGCCTTACTATAAACTAGTGTTTTTATTAAGAAGTTGTAATCTTCCTGAATACATTTGAAAAGAAGTTAAAACGTTTTATTTAATTCGTTGCTAATGAATTTGCTAAGTTAGAAGCAATATCGACCCCGTAAGATCCAGTACCTCAGTTTAAAGCTCCTCAAGCTCTCCCCCTCACAGTACTGTAGTGGGAGCGAGTTCGCGCATCGCTTTTAAAGGCATAGTAGTTCCTGGCATATAACATACCGCCACTACAAAAAATCTTGCTAAGTTAGATGGTGGTAACTATATTACAATCTTTACCGACAATATTCATCATCCGATCATTGGTTCAATAGTACTGTGGGGTCTTCCCCAATAGAGAGATCTCTCTCCAGGCAGAGACTGGAGCCCACATAGAGACCGTTGGAAGTTGTATTTATGCAACCGATCTTCGAAACTTCATTAGTGCGATGTAGGATTGTTTAGTTTGGCTATTCGATGATAGGTGGCGCTAGAACGCTAGAACCTTAAACAGTGTATACTTACATCTCTAAACTGCACAGTGCCGGCTTCTCCCAGCTCTGAGACCGAGGTGTAGGCGGCCTCGGGCTGTATGAAGAGCTGGCAGAGAGCCATCTCCTCGCTGCGGAACATCGCCCCCATGGTGGTAGCTTATGTTCCTTCTTCTGCAACAAACGAGAACAGGCTGTTGAATTGTTGTTGTTGAATTGTTGATACTTCGAACTAAACTTCAGATGATTTGTAAATGTGCTAAAAAGTGGGAAACATTCACGCACAAATTGGCCAAAGTGCAATCTACATATTTCTATTGTAAATGCGAAAGTAACTCTGTCTACTTGTTACTTTTCAGATGTTAAGAAATCACTGAACTGATTTTTTATCCCGGAAAAATATAACTTCCCCCGTAAACCAACACAGACGTAGTAGCGGGTAACCACTAATAATAATTAATTCGTAATTTGGTACATACCTACTTTGAACTAACTCAGAAAAATCTAGACTAAGTAACTTATTGATATGGAGTTTGGGATATCTTTAATCAAATAAGGTTCGCCTTTGAATAGAGTAGGTATCTCGACCGCTAATGTCTCAGTACTTTTGGCATTAGAAGTAGAAACTTACAGTCGAACAAAAGATAAACCGAAGAAGTATTTAAGATCCTTGGTATCTCCTTCAATTTGAACGAAAATAACAAATACTACTGGGATTTAATGGGGTTAAAAATATCTCGATGTTGACTAAGATAAAGTTATCGCAAAGGTAAACGTAGGCTCGGCTGTGTTTAAAGATGCGTCACCTGCTACTAATAGGTAGTTTTTCCAATCTCTTTTCCGCTACATTCAATAAAATAATAAGCTTCATGGTAGCACAGGAATTTCATGTGCCTTGTGTAACATTTGCAAGTAAGTACCTTTTTACGTTCACTGATTTGTGTTTTTATTTTGTTTAGTAAGTATTCAAAAAAGGCGAAGGAAACGCACACAAAACGTAGCAGAATGCTTAGACGAAAAAATAGATAAAGAATATTGAAAGTACTCATAAGCAGGGAACCTACATATATAATCACTTTTGCTCTACACTACATAGTAAAAACAATTGTCAAGTAATAAATTACGGTTCGCGAGTTATTTAAGCGGCCATGCATTTTAACGCTTATCTATAGATTAAACACATAAGACCTGCAAGGTACGTGAAGGAAAAATTAAAACATAAAGAGTTGTGTCAGATTACATCTCATTAGTTTAGTAAATCGGAAATCACTTCTAATTCCCCATCAGGCAGTTCTCGGGTTCTGGGGAATGAAAAACCTTTCGGCGACCTCATACGACACGGCAATGCATTCAGTAGGTCTGCAGACGTCAGCGTTTGTCAATGGGCATAATTAAAATAGCAATCTGTTTTCGCGGCCATAACCCAGCAGAACGGGGGCAACTCAAATTATATCATGTGCTAATGTAACGTGGAAGGTTGACTTTCATTGGTTAAGTGGACACTTGCCCGTCGATTGCTCGTTATCATTGAGTGCTACACATGTTAACTGCAGTTTGTTTTCCTTTAGAATCTAGGTGATGGTAATGAGTGCGAGATTAGTTATCATGTATTGTCTTTATGACTGAGCTGCTGGAATGCGAAAACAGATTCAGTTTTGGAGTGGCATTAAAGCCTGGCGATAGGACCGAAGTGTATGCAACGCAAAGTCCTCAATCGCTCGGCTGTCATACGATATCTAGAATATGGCTTAGAAATCTGTCCAATTGAGCCAAGTAATTTGTCATCGCTAATGGCCATTACAGTAGCTGTTTTTATCGAATTAAAGTCGAGCTAGTGGAAATTGTGGGCGCCGACCGTGTCCAATATTCGACACGAGAAGTCGTGCGTGGCGTCGGAAAAAATCGCACGCCGCGAACGGTTCGAAAACAAGCCGCCGTCGTTAAAACAACAAAACCATGAACTAAAGGCGGCGGTTGTTATGAAAATTGGCATCATAGATTACGTTGACGTTCTCATTCAGTGAAGCAGGAATTAAATTCGCGGTCGGCCACAAGGCCAACGGTTTTTGTCGACCGGACTCGTTCGGCCGTTACAGTTTTTATCGACTATACCGAATTTACTTGAACAGTTTACACTTTGTAACAATGGGATGACAGATATTGAAAAACGATCCATTTCCGAGGAATTCTTTAAGTGAATGATGAAACAATTTAGATGCTAGTAAAGACGCTGAAAGTCTAGCGCAACCCAAGGCCGAAACTCGGTGTTACGATCCCGTAAATCGTTTATATGGATGTCGCGTGCGACATTATTTTAAGGACGCATCGAGACCGGACTCCACGATTTAATAGACTGGTTTGCGGCCACGGATTAGTTAATGCAATGAGTTGCATTGCAATAAAGCGTGTTGCGGGGTCCATAAAATCGTTTTATGAGCCCGCCCGCGCTAGCGCTTTGCCAGAAGACTTTGTCAATCATTATCCCAAGAACATCAAATAGAACCAGAAATTCACATAAATTTAAACATGCTTTGAAGTTCACGAAGATATTAAGATGGGAATTCTGCTGACAATTTCTTAGGAAGAGTTTGAAACAGAAAACATTAAAGCGGACATAGACGATAGTAGGTACTGTCAAAATTAAAAAGGGTTAAAATACCTAGACACGGTTTTAAGACCTCCCATAAATCTTTAACGATTTTGTTGTTTTGCAAATTTCCTTGTACCTTGCTATTTTTGTTTTATGTTCTACAAAATAGCATCAGTAGACCGTCTCATAAAGTAAAAGAAAAACTTCATTGATCTGCTAGTAGCTGAAGGCAATCCCATTTGCAAGGCTACGGTTAGGCGTTGAAATACAATAGACTAGCGCTAATTACGTTAACCACGATACTAACTGTCAATACGTAAGTAGTTATCATAATAATAAGCGAGAAGTATGAACGTCAGAGAAGCGTTTTTGTACTAACAATAGGGCAAATCTGCTGCTTGTCTCCGTCTCGTTTTGCATTAGCGACACTTCTTGTCCCCGTGTGTCACATTACATTACACCTCATTAACATAATTGGTGTAAAACCTATTACCGCTGACGACTTCGTAGTTTACTACAAGTCCCATAAAAACTAGCCGGCACAAAAACTACCGGCTGCGAAAATAAACGACAGGTTTTTTTATTTGTGCGGCACGGGTACTTATTCAAAACAGATTTACTTTAAAAATATTAGTACTGTTTACATACATGTGCAAATAAAAGATGTGAAGCCGTGGTTGGCATTTATTACAACGTGTTTGCACCGTATGGAGTCTGCAAATGATTAATCGAATGGTAATCGAGTCCAAGGCACGTGATGTCAGCGTATGAAATGGTAGTACAGGTAGGTTATCAAGTGTGTTGAAGGCTGCATGAGGTGATACACACGCGTGGTAAGGCCGGCGTCATGTGACCGCGTTTCCGGTCGGAACGGATCGCATTTCCTACTATCTGACCTTTGGAAGTATCTAGAACTGCGGGAACAGCCAGCTGTGCCACGAAGTGTCAATGTATCGGCAGGTTTGGGCTACATTAGTAATTTAACCGCATAAGTTGATATAGTACGTATGGAACGCTCTGAAATCAGTGCGTCATTACAATTGTATTTAGACAAAAGTATCTCGAAATTGATTTCCTTGCTTATGTTGTGCCTTTTCAGGGCTGACGGAATGACGTATGGTGTGTCGGGTTTAGAGTTGTATTCTCCATTTCTTATGTGCATATCGTAAGAGGTGACTATGAAATCGGTTCAGTTAGGTGACATGCTTGCTATCAACCCGTCAATATTATACCCTTCTTGTTCTAAAAGTGACTTAGAATTAGAACCATAAAATAGTTCTGGTATAGTCTATATGACATTTCGCGTGCTCCGCGTATGTTTACGTATGTGTGTATTATGGAATACGATCTTGAAAAGCAACGGATAACGAGTAGTTCAATCTTGAAGACGATTATAGCATAGTATTTATACTTTTTTGCTGTTTACCACAAACAAGTGGACTAGAGGTATCTGACCGCAAATTGCAAGTGGAACTGAGCCCGACAAGTTTACTATGGGTCTTTGAACTAACAACAATTAGAGAAGGATTTGGTCAACGTTCTACAAGATATGAAAATTCTAGTTTCACTAAAAGATAAAAAAAAACATAGGATAGATTTACATATAAGTAAAAAATATTGAAGCCGCAATGCTGACTTCGCCGTAACAAAAACATACAATCACTTCTATGTTCTCAAATGGTTGGCAGAGTACACAAAACTATGAGAATTTCAGTGTGATACTCGCACACACGCAGGAACTAACGTTTCTACGGTACGATGTTCTTAAGGATAGCTACATCGCAGCTACACGCATGGTTAGTTCCTGCGATGCGGCGTCGCATAAAGTCGCATTGCATCGCATCACGGTTTTGTGTGAGAGCCCTAATATGTAATTGGTATAATAAACATTGCCTCTGTAAGTAACAATGAGCCGTCAATTTAATAGCTGAACAAATCAACCGGAATTTGCATGAGCCCAATGAAATGTGAAGTCATCAAAATACCGCGTACGGAGCGTAGGCATTCGTTTGAAATAAGTATACAGTCTTTCGTTATTAAAGGAAGATCAAGCCACCAGTTTTTTTGCAAGTAATCCTTGTCCTAGATGTTTAAACAGCTGCGTAAGGCAGTGTAATTAAACGACTTATAAGTAAGTAGTAAAAGAACGGCAATATAACGCGTTAGCTACTGCACATGTAATCCGACATTGGACTCCTTACTCCTTAGTGATCGGTTTAACGTTCCAAAGGACGAAAATAAAAACTGTTTTTTTTTTATTGGAACAATGATGGTTTCACGTCTGATCTACGCTGAAGACCAATTCAAGGTTTAACAAGCCAAAAATCTAGCTTGCGTTTTGAGACGCAACATTTTACATGTTATTGTTAAAGTGTTAGATTTTATTTTCCAATCTTTCTTTTGCTTACTTACTTCAAGCTTTAAAAGGCGGTTTGCTTGAATAATTTCCTTCCATTAGGTACTTGTCTACTTGTGTAATAATAATAAAAAACTAGGCCCAGCCTACTTTAAATATTTAGCTGACTAGCACGCCAAGGTTCGATTCGCGTCCCGTGCGAGATAGACTACCAACTATCTTACTAGATATTTCCGAAAATGGCAGGCCGTGGTGCCGTGCTAAGATTACAGGTGCATTTCTTCAAAACACACTCACAATTTCGACACGGCTACCTATCAATTTGTTACAAAGTTTTCAATATAAACAATTGGAATAGATGAGGTAAACTGGTGTAAATTTAGTGAGCGCGGCCAGATACCCTATTTCCGTCGGCGCAGGTACGATCGCATGCTATAAATTACGTACGGCCAACTAAGTATTAACGACCATTAAAATACTTCCCGGAAATAGAGACCAGAGATTAATTTCACAAAAATACATCGCGGTCTTCACTCGTGTTTTTCACTCATGTACCTATAACTTAGCTAACAGTGTTGGTTGTTTTTGTTTAATCTCCTTTGCCCATTTTTCTTTTATGCATTAAGGCATGTGAGGTGTAAGGTGTAAGTAAACGTCTCGCATCTTGGTTTAATTATATTTCGATTAATCAAACTCGCGTAGCTACACCAAAAACGCGTAGCTACACCAAAAACGCGTAGAGAACGGACGGAAATGAATTTAAAAAATTAAACAATGTATTGCCATCCACAAGCGACAAAAATGACGCTAGCGAAGAAAATGGCAATATATCCTCATTACCGTCGAGATTAGGTATTAGCAATGAGATTCAGTTAATATTCTATATGCAAACATGGATATCTAAGTGATGGTTTGCTTTAAAGGCCGGTTATAAAATGGGTAAACATGGAAAAAAGAAGTCTTTGTACCGAACGATGAAAGGAGCTCTCTTGGTGAATAGCTCGGTATTCTTATTTCGAAATCTTAACCTAAGGTTATTGGCCCTGACTTTATCGTTGGGTCTTGAAGAATGAACGCAGTGCAAGCTACATGGTTGTGTTAATAACAGGCAGGTATTGTTAAGTTATCTATCTAGTTCCAAACCCTTTTTACTAAGCATTGTAGTGATTTTCCTTGTCAACTAACCCAATGTCACTATGATGTTTAATGTGATATGATATAAAGTTTCTTAATGGGTTATCGTATATAACAGTAATGTTTCCTTATTGTTGAAGCAATACTGACCTATATTTTAAGATGATATACTTATAATATCGCACCCTATTTCCTCCAAACCTCCCATTTAATTCCAGTCTGTGCATACTTTTATTTTTGTTTAATAACTGGAAATAGTGATAACTAGAAAAATTAGCTCAACATTCTAATGTAAATTAAATTTCCCGTCAAATACATTCCGCTGCGTTCTGCGCTATAGTTCAGCGCCTGTCCACACCGCGCCGTTTTTTGTTTGCGAAACATGTTTATTTGGTCCTTGCAGAACCGGATTGACCTGGCTGGTCATCCAAAGTGAAGACTTCTCGTGCGATAACTTGTAACGCTATTGATAAATATATCTGGAGTGAAAAGAGTAGTGGTTTTACATAGGCATAAAATAAGACAATGGTAAATCAGTGAGTGGAAATTAATAAGTTTTTGTCGGTATTATTATGTGTTTGTGTCTCTCTGTCTGTTTCATTGAGCTCTTAAGGATGTAAACCGAATTGGCAGCGGATATTTAATCTGAAATTTTTTAAGCCTTTTTTTCGATTAGACGAATTATGTTTAGTTAAATAGTTTAACAGTGGGTATAAAATTACCATTGATACAGTTTAAAGTTTTTATGGTTAATTTAAATAAAGGTTTTGTTAAAAACGGACGAAAAAGATATAATAACGTAAGGTTGCTAGCATATCGCCTAAAGCATACCTATATCAGTTCCCACAACACCTATAGATTATATTTCCTACCACCATGGGTATTAACGGTACGTGTCTAAGCCGGTTCATATTAACTCCTAGAAATGGCTAGCATTTCTCCCTCTAGTTAATAATAGCTCGCACGTATGGCATAAATTCCACTGGGTTACTTATGCTGTCGCCTGCTGACGACATTAAAATGTAATTTATCATACCTATAACAAAAACTGGTGGAGTTTAAACTCTGTTATTTGATGTATGTGTCATCGGCGATCATCAATTGCGTATAGGTAGGTATGCGGCGCATTCAATGAAGCAGCTATGGTGGCCATTGTCTTGGGCACAGATGTGGTGCATAATGTCTTGCCATCGGGTAAAGTCGGGACACGAAGGCGCCCGAAGTTACAGTCAATTATTGTATCTACTTATAAAATTATGGATCACGATGGAACTTAATTATTCAGTGTAGAATATCAAAAACCCTTTTCATTTCTTCCATGTATGTCCTAGGCAAGTGAGGGAAATAGGTTTAGGTGTGTTTCAGGCGACAGGATAGCAACCTGTCTCTGTTATACCACTTTTATCTAAGTCGACACCTAATAATATAAAAGTGGCTATGACACGTGACATAGTCACAGTTTTGTTTATGTAACTTTTAACGGAATACAATCGTGATGTTTCAACATACGAATTTGATTTTGATACTTCAGTGACATTAACGTAAAATTCATATTCATTATGACATTTGTCCTTTAAATAGGCCATTGGGCGGCAGGAGGTTGGAATAGACACCTATTTAAATTTTAGGCCAAAAAAATAAAAAAGACTTGCTTACAGACCGTACCTAACAATATTTTACTATAAATAGCCTACCCAGTTACTACATTAAATTCGGCTGGAAAAAACGTCAGATGTTTTTTATCTCGCTTATCAAAAAACTAACAGATTATTTTAAGAGGCACTTCAAGCCATACTTAGACATGTAATAAGATGAATTGGAACCTTTATCTTAACGTGGGGAGACATTTTATCTGTGCCTTGTTTAAGGAGCACGTGACTGTTGCATAATGACGTCAAAGACTTGCTTAATGAGTGTCACGGAAACAATTAAAAACCTTCCTTACATGAATCAGAAGACACTGATAGTAGGTATTACTGAAATAAAGCCAACAGATTACTCATAATACTTCGACGAAAATACGTCAATGTGTTTGGGCTAATTTAGGGCCAGTAAAAAGATTCTAAATTCGATATCATGACATCAAAATAGTTAAATACTTTGCAAAGAAACGCATAATCCACTGACATGTACTGTCTAGGAATCGCAAGTGAGGAGTGGAAGAGTACCTAAAGTCAAATCAATATTTTGCGGGGCTCTGACTTAAGGGCACTGTTTAATCACATTAATTCTAAAATATCTGCTTCCAATAATGAACTGTCAGGCTTTACTTCAATGTTAGTTGAATAGATAGAAATGTAACATAATGTACAATTCTTATGGGCTTTACTGCTATCTTTATATCTGTACATAATTGGAAAGACGCTTGTAGCTATTGGAAAAACAGAAGGCTTAAAAGCCTTCAGAGATGCTTGATTCTTGATAAAAACAATCAAGCTAACAATGGGTCGATTGGCCGCTTGATAAAAGACCAGTACTAACCGAGTGATAATAACGATGAACACCAAGTTAATGATGTTCATCAGAATTGGATTAATTCCAAGAAACTGGTAAACCGCAGCTGCAATAAAACTAATTTAAATGCACCAGCCAGAAAGTACTGACAGGAATCGATTAGCAAACTGTGTGAGAAGAAGATCACCATAGTGTTCCGTATGTTGTTCTCCTTTTTTGACCCCTTTTTTTTGTCTTTCTTTTAGTCTATTGTCTTCGAACCTTTCCCTACACCTCTTTTCAAATAACTACTCCGATTCTGTTGGGGTTGCAAGCATTTCGAATACACGCTTTAAACTGACAACAAAATACGTGAACCCTTTTTGAGTGCGGATCGAACTCGGATCTACAGTGTTTTGTATCTATGCCTTCGCATGACTGCACCCCCCACTTTCCTATATGAAGGCATGAATGGATTCCTTAGTTTCGTGCCTCCCTATAGTTGATTTAGCCGTCGGCGCGTGACGAACAACTAAAGGTCGTCATGGTCAGAATGATCTGTCTGCTCACCCCTTTCCACATTGACGTCAAAGCTTTAAGGGATTTAAATTGTGGAAAACTGACAATTTTTGCACATTCTAAATAATTACTTAGTAAAAAGTAAGTACATAATCTAAACAAGCAGGACTAACGCTATTAAGAACCTGTAATATAATTTGTATTGTATGTGAATATATTATTGACTAGATATTTTTTATTCCCGTGAAAGAAGCAACCGGTTAGCAGATATAGAGTTACATTGCATTTCTACTCGGAAATCAAGTCAGCGAAATTGTATGCGATGCGAATAAAATATTGTAGGTTCTAAATCAACAACACCGCATCTCCGATTGCAGCCGTGAAATATTTATGGCCACATAAAATACTATCAGTTAGAGGAGTTGCATTATGTCGCTTTAAAGTTACGAAACAATTTAAAATAAATAAAAAGTCGACACGAAAACTTGATCGAAGAAGTCGTAAAAGTTCAAACAAACACACATGAATGCGCGTAGTGTCTTGGACTGAATTGCTATTGATGCTCGCATTTTAATTAAATCTAGTTGGTTACTTACGGCGTGAATAATTGACAAGAACACAAGTTATATGAACGCACCAGTTACGTCGAGACGCGTCGTGCGCGGTGGTCGCGCGGGAACTGAGCGTGATTCGATTTCGATGTTGGTGCCGCCGGCATGTGACCGCCAACTTCATAATGTGTGGCCATTAAGCCCTGCTTACACATTAGAAATTCTTACAAGCATCATTACATCGCCGCGCTCCATCAACCATTTATAAAGTTTGTTAAACGAACCAGCAACGGACAACCCCCAGAGCGTGTTTTCATGAGCGCGGACTGGGGTCAACGTTGGTGTATTCACGTGTTACTTCACATGAAATTTATAAATTTTAAGTAGAAACACTTAGGTGCTTAACTGAAGTCAATGCTAAGAAATTAGCGACTAGCATTTTCAAGTTTAAAACGACAATTATAATAATTGGTTAGCATTTGTTTAGCATTCAAAGTTAGTTTTGTTTCGCGCCCGCTCTTCGAACTGCGAAAACAATGGGATCGATTCATCGTTTCTAATTTCATCAGCGCTCAAAAATAGGACACCCTTCATTTAAAAAGTAGCCACTTATACTTCCTGACTTTTGGCCTATCGTAGAAATAATCTATCAATAAACGGTGCAGTGTTGCCCTAGCTATAGCTAAGACAGGAAAATGTTGGCAGGAAATTGCCATAGAATATTCTATCTAATCCCTTTGAGTTAAGCATCTACCGCCTTACCTAATTGCATCTGTTTGTAAGCTGCAGAGATGACTTCACACGTGATCAATTAATCACTTCGTTGAACTAAACACAGTCATGTATAAATTAAAAGAACGAATAGAACTTAAAGTCTAATATACAAATAATGGAATATTACAAAAACTTACGTAAAAAAACTCTCCGCTTGAAAACAACAGTCGTGCCGCAGTTTCCACCCGCGACTCGACATCAGATGATAAGGAAATCAAGAGTGATCTCGTGATCGCGCCGCGCGGTTGGCAGCACTGCGCCCGCACAGCCTCCGCGCGTCGTTGTGCAACTCTGATGCCACCGCATACATGGCTGCTTCCGTACACGCGCTGTCGTCGTTCTACGCAAGAAAACAAGCATTGAAAACGGAATCTCGCAAATAATGCGAGAATAGGGCAGGATGAACAGTTGAAAATTGTTCGTTAGCAATTTACTGTATCAATAAAATGCATAGATAATACTTACTGTTTGTAGCCATTGATTTTATTTCCGTTCATGGAATTCAAGCACCCTATTATGAGAAAAGTAATATTTATTTTTAACGTAGACCATGGAAATAAACAAAACTAACATGTCAAACATTGCATTATAATTATAAGTATATTTTTTTGCTCTTTTATTTACGGAAAACTGTCATTGAAAAACATACATTGCACTTTCGAGAGGTAAAATTACAAGAAACAAGACACGACAAAATCTATCTACTACATCATACATATACCACACCTACAACAACCATAATAAGTACTATAACTAAATAATAATAAAAAACAACCTTTAAAATTAATTAATCAAGATAACAGCATTATAAAATAAAGCACAATTTAGACTATAGTGTATAGAAATATACTTTACTGTAGGTATTAAGTACACATTATATACATATACATATATTATATCTGAGGTACAGAAAACTAATTACCTACCGAACTAAATAAATTGAGCAACGAACTATTCAGCCTAAAATTAATATTGCTGTTTCGAACTCTGCATTGACTAAGTACAACAGACAAACCAAACTAATGACAATAAATATTACTTTTATGAATTACATATCCATAGAACTTACTGTATGTAAATCAACATTCAATGACAGTGCACACAGAAATTGATTAAGAGGTGGGATTGGAACCCACGACCTTATCAGGGTTCACCAAGGTCATGGGTTCCAATAACCAAAACCACCTCTTAAACAGTTGTATATCATCGTTCATCGTCATTGTATATTGATGACAACTTCCACTTAAAACCCGTATCCTGAATCCGTCTCCAGTTAGCAATAACATTAACCTAAGTTTCGCCCTTGCTTCGCACGCATTTCTGCAGTTCTAACGGAGGTGGATGAACAGATTTGTACCTATGGACATTAGAACCAGACAGAGTTTGCGATATACCATCGGAATTGTTTCGAGTGTGTCAAATCGCTGTGTAAACCATGTGGAAAAATAACTTAAATAACTAAACAGTCACGTTGTTTCTAAACGGCGACAGCTATTCCACACAAAAAATTAAGACAAGCGCCATCAGTAAAATATTTATGAACTAAAATAACCCATCTGGCAATTATCGGTTGTCTTCATTAGTTATAAGGGCCAATTGTCATACTTTAAATTTATGTGCATATAAATGTTACAGAAATAAACCACTACAAAAATATTACTTAAGTGGGCGTGTGATGATTATAATCGCGATATCAGTTTTGTCATAACTTTGTTTTTTAACTAAAAGTAAAAAAAACCGCTTTAATACGCACCACAACTGGGCACAGAGTTCTTCTCAGTATAAGAGGGTTCCCACGCGGGAGGCGGAGCGGATCGGGAACTTTACACACAACGTTACATCGCTTTGGGTCGCTGTGTACAGGTTTCCTACTTTCCTCGCCATAATAGTGTGAAATATTGATTTATCGGATTTATCCGAAACTACAAAACCACCTAAACGAACTGTTTATAAACAACACGGAAAATACCAAGTAAGTACTATTAAGATTTGTGTTTATTCTTTGTCAACAAGAAAAACACAAATCTTTATTTTCTAAAATTTACTTCTATATGTATTTTTATTACCTTCTCTCTAATTAAATCTAGAGGTAGTCAGAGGTTGCTTCACTTCAACTATTATGTCTAATTACTAGGAACTATGGGATGAAAATACAAAAGTACTAAAATAGTTTTCATTACCTAACTACCTACCCATTGACAATCCAAATAGGCAGTGTAGTCTAGTTCTTCTATAACTAATGGACCTATATGAATGATGTCACTCCAACATTTTATTTAAAACTTTAATGATGATGCTTTCATGTTTCGTCTCTTAGTCTCTTCAGTCTCGACGTTTTAAACTCATGATTACGCGTAGTGTTGTATTATTTATTAACCTGAAACGATAGGAAATATTACCAAATTATGTCAGGGTGCCTCAATCATCTAGTATCAAGCAGGCTCATCCTTCTATAATCAAATAACATATACGCAAATTGATTTTTCATCGGGAACACTTGGGCTACGACGCGACGACATCAGAAACATTTATTATACCCACATACGTAGGCAGAGCATACGAAACGCTACTACATCTACATAGGGAAATCCATGACTAGGTACTTCACCGTCGTAGGTAGCTAGAGGTATCTAGCAACATTTTTTGGTTGTAAGTTAAAAGCTGTAATAGTGACAGGTTGCTAGACTATTTAGCCCTTTCATAGTGTTGAAATTGAAATGAAAATTACGCAAAGCGTTTCGGCGCCACTTTGAAGTAATTTTAGTAATAAGAAAGGTTTTCGATTCTACTTACTCGTCAAACTCGGCACTTTCATGGACCAAAGTAGCGGGTGACTGCACTTAACCTTCACTGTTTCGGAGTCAGTGAACGTGTTGGACGTGCTGACCAACTCGCCAAACCTAAGCACGCCATTGTCTAAAACAAAAATGGGGTTAGACACAGCAAACTTTTTTTTCCAAGTGAAGATGCTTTACGCATACTCCCGGGCTTGGGGAGGCCCGGACGTTACGTGAGACTCTTTCCTCCATCCTCTTCAAGAGTGAAAAGGAGAGACGAACATGGGCCATTGTTTAAAAAGTATTTCTTTCTTTTTCACAAATGGGAAGAAAATTTATAACTTTTTTAATTACGTTTTTTTAAGTGTCTTTCCTGGGTACTCTAATTTATTTACGCACCTACCAAACTTGGTCGAAATCGGCTCAGTGATCGAATCATGAAAGAAGGCAACAAACAGATAGACGGCCAGTTATTTTCGCATTTATATTTACAACAAACAAATAGAGATTCTTCACTGATCGCCAAAAGCAATACCAACACAGTGCAGTAACTAGACTTTTATGCACCCGGTGCGAACTTTCAAAACTGCGCCCTTGAAGATACTGGTCTGGTCATATCTGCGCCCCTCCAGGGTATTTGCCCTGTGCCTGAGCACCGCTGGCACCGCCCTAGTCACGGCACTGTACCAACACACCAAAATACACTAAAATTATTAACTCACCCAAATTCCACTTAAGTCCGCTAGTGGTGACACTTAAGCAAGGCTCTCCCACGGGCACCAAGGAGCACCAAGCTCTAGCATGTTTCCTGGACTCCTCCGGCACTTCTATGATGTGGTCTCCAGGGTACAGCAGCCAGGATATAGCGTCGTCTGACATCAGGTACGCCTTCGTGTCAGGGCCTAGCAAGGACTGCTCTTTTACGTGGAACAGTGTTTCCACGTTGGCAAATATCTGGTCCATTCTTCGGGATGATTGCGCTATTGCAACGACGTGATCCAACTTAAACAAAGGGTCAGGTCAGTTACAGAGTAGAATATTGAGTACTCAGTAACAAAGATATCGACACGGTTAAGGTGACATAAATATGTTATGTAGGTACACACAACCTTAACTTCGAGGCAATAAGAGCGTGTATCATATTTTGGCACTTTGACTGCGTAGATATTTTTGTTGCTGCCTGCCTATACAGTCACCGGCACCAATATCTGACACAGTAAGGCTGCATACATACACTACGCCTGTATTTCCAAATAGGGTAGGCAGAGCACACAAACGCTAAATAAACAAATCCATGATTTTGAATCGTTTCATAGCCACTTCTAGCATATTTTTTAGATTTTATGTTAAGAGGTGCTATAGTGACAGGCTGCTAGCTTGTCGCTGATAATGTATCTTAACCTATCCCCGTCGCGTCTAACAACATCCGCAAAAGAAATTTGAGATATGATACTAGTTTTACCCTGTGTACCTACTCGAATTTACACCGACTTCCAGCAGAATTTTCGCACGCATGACTTTGCAAAATTTCCACCCTGATCAAAGTTTGACATCAAGACATACAATTTACCTAGTATTCAGTACATAGGTACTCATTTTGATAAATGATAGAAACATAGCGACCCTGTTAAAGACCCGTTCTCTTCAAAGTGTAAAATAAGAAGGCATGATTCAATTACAGACTTGTAGAAAATCGTGATCACTTCATTTCGGTGTCTACGCGGAGGTGATAATGCGGTGAGATCACGCATTGTACACACTTGTACTGTCTTGTATCTCATCACTCACTGGCACTTACATAAATAAGCGTCAATATTGTGTAAGGGTCAATTCATACCGAGACGAGACGCGGCGCGACGATGCATGAAGAGGCCCGTGGTTTCGCGCTGCGCAGCGCGGCGCCGCGCTACGTCTCGAGGCGTAGCGCGACGTACCTGAATGCTCATAAAGAAATGTAAAGTAAACTTCATCGCGTAGCAAATAAAGTATATTTTGAGTTGGCAGCGCTACGCGCGCAGCACCGCTCCCGCACACCGCGCGGGGGGCGGCGTACGTACCTATTCTGACAATGAAATATGAACCTTATCTTGTAACAAATTTAATAAAGTATATTTTGAGTTGTTCTATTAAAAATTTTCGTGCAGCGCCGCGTCGCGTCTCGTCTCGGTGTGAATCGACCCTAAAACGTCGGCCTTTTAAACCTCCAAACGCACTGACGGCGGAAGCGGGGCGGCGCAATGGCGTTTCGGTTGTAATATTCGAAATCAAACGAGGGAGCGCGCACACCGCACCGGCCGGGAAATAAGCGTTTCGTTCGTTCCATCCCGCTACCATACCGTGCCGCTCCGCTTCCGCTGTCAATGCGTTTGCAGCTTAAGGCAGCTGTCCACTGGAGCGGTGCGAGGCAAAGGAGCGGTGAGTGAGATAAAAATCCACCAATCGAATTGCATCCACAGAAGAGGAGCGGAGATTTTATGCAATTCCATTGGTAGATTTTTATCCCGCTCACTGCTCCGCTGTCTCGCTCCGCTCCAGTAGACAGGCAGCCTATATGTGTTGCTATTTGGCGAACTAATTTAAATGAATAGATTAGTTAAGATTTGTTTTCGATGACGTATTTTTAAGGCTATTTACGTTAGAATAGTTTGACCTTTCAAGAGTTGTAAGTATTAAACTACCTGTTACATAGTTTAGACTTGCTGTTAAAATCAAAACAAACCTTATTATTGTTCGAATTAAGGTGCATTATATGGGGCTTGCGCAGCTTACTTTTTATGGCACAATACAAGCGTATGCCTTGTGGTGTCGGGTTTAGATTAACACCTCTCAATTTCTTCCGTTGATGTCGTAAAAGGCGACAGGCTGGCAATCTGTCACTATTACACCTCTTCCATCAATTGTATCTACAATTGTGCTAAAAGTGGCTACCAGTCGCGGAATAATCATGACTTTTGTCTATGTAGAATTCCGCATGCTCTGCCCCATTTGGGATAGCAGGCGTGATATATACACATACAAGCGCGCATTATAATGGTCGAAAGTAAAACTCGTGAGGACAATACTAAATGTTGGAAACATCTGAAAATCTACGCATTGAATTATAAGTTAATCTATACCATACTAAAATGCTAAACGATGGTATTCATTGTACAAATTTCATAATCATAGCCTGTGTTTCTCTAGCACGAGTAGAGTTGAATTATTATTTTAGAGATGACTGCAAGTTTTGTCTACTGAGCCGAATTTATTGTATTTTGTTTAGAAAAGAGAAATATGTATACTAGCACATAACCTGAAGAACATTGTATATAAAAACAAATTGATTTACTACACGACATGATACGCGACCATCTTCAGAAGTCACTTATTTAGATGACATTTATATTTATAGCCATTTATGACTTATAGCTATCTCACTAGATATTATTATAGTGATGAGCTAAATACAATTTTGTAAGTAAATTTTTCTTCATGTATGTATTAATTAACAACATGATATATGGTGTTTTTGTACCTAGGGTGACGGCACCAGTTATGGACGGTTTAAGTTGACAAGCACCAGTGATGGACACTTCATTCATAATCTAAAGACCATAGAGTTGTGAATTGATTGTTGTAAAACAAATGACTTTTCCTTAGTGGGTAGTAAATAAGAGTCATTGTCCATTACTGGTTCTATGTCCATTACTGGTGCGGTCACCCTACATAATAATTTATTTTGTTTTCGATAATGTGCGAATTTTAAGCTTATAATAAAGTTAATCCTGGCTATCTTTTAAACACA
>BHDV01065385.1:175057-220881 GCA_005406045.1 Adoxophyes honmai
TAATCTTGCTAAATTAGATCTCAGGGATTGTACTCCATGCCTAAATGCCACATCCAGTGTTTTCCTCATTAAATTTTCAAAACAAAATAATCAACAACGAATTTTCAAACAAAAGAACCACTTTTAGTCAGTACTTAACAAGCTATGTATTTAACATTTCTTTACTATTTTCTAATTATTAAGTAATTGATAATAATTAACTCACATTCATGTTGTTCTCTTGGCAGAAGGTGTTCAGCTCCATTAAGGCTTTTGTGTAGTCTGTATGATACTGGTCTGGTGTGTGAACCACCTGAAAGAATAAAGATGTGATCACATGATACAAGAGATACTTGTAAATACATGATATAAAAATACAATAATTTTGAAACTCCTAATGAGTAAGAGAAAAAAATCTTCGAAGAACAGCACCAAAATTATGTATTACTAGCTTTTGCCCGCGGCTTCGCTCGCGTTAAATTCGAGGTATCACAGAAGAGATAGCACACATACCAATTTTATAGCTTTCTACATTGAAAACTTCCACTCCTCACTTTAGGGAAATGGGGGGTTTTGAAGAGACAAAATGTAGCCTATGTCACTCTCCATGCCCTAAACTATCTCTACCTAAAAAATCACGTCAATCCATCGCTCCGTTTAGCCGTGAAAGACGGACAAACAAACAAACAAACACACTTTCACATTTATATATTGGTACGGATTCATAATTTAAATTTTTAGTCACTTCAACAAAAAGCTTAAAATAATTGTCACTATGTATTAAATTAGGACATGGAGTCAAGAAAGGTTTTTCGAATTCCTCCGTACTAAAATGTACCTTCTTTAACATTGTGTTAAGCTTCAATTTCAATTCAAAAACATTACTCTGTTATTATTACTTTCTTGTTTTTTTATAACTTATTATGAAAAATACCTAAGGTCTGGGAAAGAGTTTACTTATAAAAAAACACATCCATAAAATGAATTCTTCTAGAACTAGTACACATACTATACATACATACATATTCTCACGCCTGTATTCCCAAGAGGGGTAGGCAGAGCACATGAATTCAAAAATCCTGTGCCACGTTTAACAGTTTCAGGGTAACCAGATGATAAACGTGTTATTGCAGTGACAGGTTGCTAGCCCATCGCCCACAATACACTAACCCTTTCCCAGAGTCGACTCTTACGACACCCACGGGATGAAAGGGGGAGGTGCTATTCTAACCCGACACCACACGGGGACATACTATAGATAGGCAATATACAATAATCCCTACTTCCCTACTAATATTATAAGTGCGAAAGTAACTCTGTCTGTCTGTCTGTTACGGTTTCCCGCATAAACCTCTCAACCGATTTTGATGAAATTTAGCTCAGACAATCTTTAGACCCTGAGAAAGGAGATAGGCTACCAATTGCGAAAAAAAAACTATTCCACGCGGACGAAGTCACGGGGGCACAGCTAGTATTGAATAATTATAATAAAATGTAGCCATTTTTTTATCAGCTTTAAATGCAAGTCAACAACATTTGAGCAACAACATGTATTGTTGATAATATTAACAACTTTTTTTTTGATAATAACAAGGTGAATGTATTTGTTGGATTAAAGTTCATTCATTAATGTAAATATTTGTATTAGCATTCAATTGTATTAGCCCTTGGCATAGGACCCATTAAAAAAAATTGCTAAATATTATTTTATCAATTGGATTAAAAAGTTGCTTTTGTGTTAAGACATGTGAAGACATAGTTAAAATTACTACTAACTTTTTTCAGTCTGTATTGAAAATTAACAATAAATCTTAATGTAATTTTAACTATTTCTTTAGTAAATCAATCATGGGGTATCATAATTTATATCAAAACCAAGTTAAACTATCACCTTACAACCTTTCTGATTCTTATATCTCTCCAAGGTTTCTTTTGATATTGAATCAAAATCTCCAGTCACTAGTTCTGGTGATTTCATGCTCTCTTGTTCGCATTTTGAGTTTTTGTTTACATAGCCTTCCCATTTATCAGTGCCTCCGTCTACAGTTACTCTTACACTGGCTGCAAACAAAGAAACAGAAAATACAACAGTTTAAAAGCAATACAAAGAAAAGTACATTCCTCTCATTAATTTTGAATAGTGGCAACCACTAAGATTGCAAAATTTTGGGCTAGATTAGTCAACTGAAATGCCAACAACTATCTTCTTGATACAATCCAATTTTATGTGTAAACCTCAAGCATGGGCTGTTTCTTAGTTTCATTATATTAAATAATAATTTACAGCTATACCTGTCTATAAAATTATCACTTCATTATTTTCTTTTTGATTACCCCATTAGTGCCAGTAACTCACCATTATTCCAAAAGTGATTAAAAAACTGTTGGCTCTGTGTAATGGGAGTATTTAGCATGATCACAGCATAACTGGCCGGTACATCCTTCTGGTATAAAAACTGCCTTACATCCCATTTCCAACACTGAACTGGATTATAATTGGAGTTACATTGATTATGCTGTAAATAAAAAAAAAGATTCGACTTGGCTCAGAAGAATAATTACACAAAAAACCAACTAAATGCTCTGTCACTTCAGATAGTAATAGTGAAATAAAAAATCAATACAATTTATTTATTTTATTGTAGTACCTAAAAATGCTAAAAAAATATTTAACACATGTGGTACGGTGTTCGTATTGGTCACCAAAATAGGTTAATATTGAATAATAGTTAATATTAACTGTGTACCTAACTATAGTAATTCTTCTACAGCTCTACAATCTATAAGAATACAATGTACTTGGGGATAAGTGGTAAGTCACAAAATAATTATAATTATATTGTCATTATGAGGCAAAGCTGTCTAGGGAATAAATCAAAATTATTAATATTTAAATTACTTACGATATTATTGACGGTTAAACTCTTGAAAGCCATATCGTAATATGTGTATATTACAAATGCGTGTGACCGCAAAACGAACTGTTTCAACATTTAATTTCCCGATAGTTCTAAGGTTGTTAAGTTTGATAATTGTTCACCTTGGAGTCTATCAAGTCTTAAGTACTTATGATAACATTGTAATCAAATTCGTTTGCGAGCTTTTGGCCTTACAAATCAATCGAATAAAGTAGGCCGGAACGGAAGGCCGGGTTGTTTTGACATTTTCGACAACCAGATAAACTGTCACTGTCAGTCCGATAGATTTTTGTTTTTAATCTGTTTAAGTAAATTTTGTTAACTTTATAAATTTTTAAATGCTATCGACGTGTTTCACTGTAGCTTAAACGCTTAAACAAAGGCGCTTTCCAAAGGAATAAAACAAAATGTAGGATTTGACAACGGAAGAGACCATCTTTAATTACACATTTAAGTTTCCAATGAGTTTCTTACAGATTTGGCTGAAGTATTTAAGTTGAGGCTTTTTTATCTTTTAAATTTGCTTCAGAATGTACTGTGACTTGTGTAAGACGGAGAAAAAGACCTAGAAAACATAAACTTCCTTGGATTTAAGTTTGAAAAAACATCTCTGAAATCGTTAAACCAATGAAAATATAGTATTGCATACCCCTATCTGTGGATACTCGATTTCTGACCAATATAAATTAAAATTGAAAACCTGACAGAAAGCTGTCAAAACTGTTGTTGAATTGCAAATCACAACTTCACAAGCTAGAAATTTTCGTTCGTATCGTATCATAGGTAAAATTTGGGTTTGTTTTGTGGTTTTAGTCCTAAATTGATCACTGCATCAAACATGAATAGAATATTTGGTAGGGGAAAGGCTAAAACTCCAGGACCGAGCATCACGGACTGCATTAGCAGTGTAAGTATAAAGATTATCGCAACTACTTTCCTGTACTTCGAGACGATGAATCATACTTAATTTAAACGTATCTGTTATTCTTATAAAGTTGTTTGCTGCCTTATGAAATTAATCTAGATGGTTTTACTAAAATGTTAAATATCCACCAGATAGTTGTATATGTACATTGTTATGAAAATGTTAACACTTGAATGATTGTATGTAATGCTACTTACTATGTTGCAAGACTAACAAAGTAATGAATAAGAGTTTGTCAAAAAATTACTTGGTTTGGGTTTTGTTGAATTTATTAAACTTTTGCATTTAACTGTGACCTTTGCTGCCTTTTGTGCTTTGGTGCTTTTTCTTCTACCCCTTGCCTTCACTGACTTCACTTATTGGCCAAGTAGATTTAGAACTCTAAATTATTCTACTCTCTTTTTCAGGTTGATACTCGGGCTGATGGTATAGAACAGAAGGTTCAGAAGTTGGAAACTGAACTGAGGAAGTACAAAGACCAAATGGCCAAGATGAGGGAGGGGCCGGCCAAAAACTCTGTCAAGCAGAAAGCTATGCGAGTTTTGAAGCAGAAAAAACAGTAAGAAATTTGCTTCTAATGTTGTTTGAAAATTTTACTTATTATGTTGTTTTTGCTAGCATTATTTTCTTACATTTTTATGCTAACCCCTCAGCTGTGGTGAACCCCACAGCGGGTCTGCGATTAAAATACCCGTATCTGTGGCGCGTCCCGCTCCGGGGTTATGACAGATGTGCTCACTATTATGTCAAAAGCGTACTGATAAACTATGTCTGGCTCTCTCTAGCTTATTAAAACGCGTTCAGCGTAAAGCAAGACGGCTAGGAAGCAACCGAAAGACAGCCCAAAAATCGAATTTTTTTTCAACAGTTGAGGGGCTAATTCAATATTCTGTATTAAATAAGCCAGGGTTTGGTGACCATGGCTCACAGGCCACATGCGGCTTCTGGTTAATCACATTGTGTGCATTGTAAAAACTCTATCTTGAATATTGTTCCTATACCTATAATCCTATACTGCTTATACTATTTGCAAGTGTCTCCTGTTTCTATACTATTTTGCTGATCTGTGGCCCTTGTCTGCTACAAGGTTGCTGACCACTGACTTAAGCAAAACCAATCTCTGTACTTTAATTGCATGCTTGTTTGCCAGTTGCCTATTAAGTACTTTTAAAAAAACATAATATGATTGCTTCAGATTTCTATAAATGCTGAACATTATTTTATACCATTAATATTTAGCAAATTAATGTTTGATTCTGAATAAAAAACTGTTTTGAGCTTTTTTTTTAGTCTACAATTATAAATTTTGTGTTAAACTAGTTCATTATCTAATGTAACAGTTAATCTTAACATGTCTTGTTTTTCAAGAAACAAAATCCTTGTATCAAAGTGGTTGAGATTACATTTGTTAAAACTATTCATTTTATTACTTTTTGCATCCCAGATATGAACAACAATTAGAAAACCTTCGCAACCAATCATTCAACATGGAGCAAGCAAACTACGCCACACAAACACTCAAAGACACGCAAGCCACAGTAGCAGCTATGAAAGATGGAGTCACACAGATGAAGAAAGAGTTTAAGAAGATCAATATTGACTCAATTGAGGTAATCATTACAACACAACACACAACTCTTTAATTTCTTTGGGTTTTATAATTTACAATAGTTGGATAAAAATTGTGCAATAGTGACAGGTTACTAGCCTATTACCTACTTTTTTATGTTACTAATTCTTTAGTGCTTAACCTATTCAAATGCTGTAGTATTGTTGTGTGCTATCACATTTCATGAAATTCAAACTAATTATTATTATATGCATAATAGTGCTGCCATGTAAATAATTTGGGGATTTATAAAACACCTCTCCATTTATTCCGTGGATGTCGTACGTGGCGATGAAGGATATAGGTTAAGGTATATTTTAGGCGATAGCCTAGCAATCTGTCATTGTAGTACCTCCAAACTTAAAACCTAAAAGATATGCTAGAAATTGCCATGAAACATGATATAGTCATGGATTTGTCTATGTATGATGTACATGTAATTGTAACAATCTAGTTTACTGTAAATCATCCTATTAAATCACAAATATTGGGTGACTCTGTAGACATTACCATGGCAAGCAGAGACCTAAAATAGTTTGTTGACCCATAAAACACTGCTCTTTTATTTCAGGATGTGAACGACGAGCTTGCCGACATGTTAGAGCAAGCTGATGAGGTGCAGGAGACCCTGGGCCGTCAGTACGGCATGCCCGAGATTGATGACGATGAGCTGGCAGCCGAACTAGACGCTCTAGGTAAGATATACTATGTTAGGTTGCAGGTTGTGATAAAAAAGTTACAGACTCTTGACTGCATAGGACGCACTGGTCACTAAATGATTAAAAAGATAAATAGAATTGGTGTTTTGTGGATTAATTAATCAAAACAAAACTTAGTTGATTCCTTTTTGTAACAATAGTTACCCATACAATTTATATAGGTAACTTTCATTGCCCAGAGGAAAGCAATCATGATTTTGATTTTACTAACTATTAATTTAAGTATGTAAAAAAAATCTAAACGACTTTGCCACATTTCGCATTTCAATATTTCATGACATTCCTTTGCTGTATGCGGATTATTTGTGGTTGTTCCGATTTTGACTTTGAAGGGATTATGCGATTTTTTTCATTCCGTAACATAAAAATTTCCTTCGCGACTTATCCCTAGTAATAGAAATACTAGTGTGTAGTGGCCAAAAAGCCATCACTACATTACCGCCAGTTTTACCTATTGTTTTTTCAGGTGACGAGATAGCCCTAGACGACGACGCCTCATACCTCGACGACGTAGTGAAGGCCCCCGCAGCGCCCGACCGAGAGCCCGGCGCCGACAGCGTGCGGAACAAAGATGGCGTCCCGGTCGACGAGTTCGGACTGCCGCAAGTGCCCAGCGCCGCTCAGACTACTCGCTAGGGACTTGGCAGGTTGGAATTTTTAGTGTAAGGCTTTGCGGAGAAAGGAACGTCTTGGTATCGTCGGGCAATAAACTTGGATATTGCAAGTGATGCACGAGCTAACCCCCACCACTTAAAATCTGGTTTATGGCTAACTGTAGTATCCAGGGTCACAAAACAAGTATTTTTCAAAATTCGAAATTCAAAACTTTATGCAAATTGGCTCCTAAGAACACTTTTACACGTCATTTTGAGTCTACCTAGACTCTACCAGCGCTTCGGAAAGACCATCATTGCCAAGAAGAATACACCGCACGAGAAATTTTACAGAATGACAGTTTTTCTAAATACACTTTTAAAAACCTGCACTATTATAATACCCAGTCCATCTGATTTCAAACTTAAAATTACCTATGCTAGAAGTGGCTGCGAAGCGTGAAATAGTCATAATAATGGTTTCGTCTATGTTACGTTTCGTGTACTCTGCCTACCCCATTTGGGAACATAGGTGTGATTGTATGTGTATGTTTACGTACCTTTAAAAATTAGTTTCAAATAGTTGTAAATACGAAACTACGGAAGGCAAACGATTCAGTAATGTCTAACAGATGTAGTGCATGATGATTTCACATTGGGATATCTTGGAACACTGTGGTCAGTCAATTATTCTATTGTTTTTAGGAATAACACTGCTTTTGTACTACACCATCTTGTTGGTGTTTATTTTTTATTTCGTGTTCTATTTGTACGGTCAAGGACTTAAATTCATGAGCCACCTTAGAACCTTTTCAAAGAAGAAATCATTGCGATTGCCCTTGATAATTAATGGGATGTCATTATGACGTTTACTGTGAATAGATTCCATGGTGGCTCATGAATTAAAGTCCTTGACTGTACAATAAAGTACTACTAAGTCTAACATACTATTTCTGTAATTTTCAAGCCCCTTAATTTGATATTTTATATAGTAAAGTTCAAATGTCAATATGAAAAAAACGTACTCGAGGGAGTCGGATAAATAATACAAAGGTTTTGCATAAAAACATTTTGGCTTAATACTAGACGTTGTGTGCAACTTAGTTAAGGTTAAGTTTTCTGAAAACTTCCAAGTTTTTAAATCTTTATTACTTAAAATTATCTAAAAAAATATTAAAGAAACTGAAAAAGACATGAGTGAAATTAGTAGGGTCATTCTCGAGTTTTAATACTGTCAATTGATTATCAGTTGTTCTTTAAATATGAAACAAATGAGAAGCAACCTAGTATTTGAACAATATCGTGTTTAATAGAGTTTAAATTTTCAAAAGTTGTTATAGCCTAATAAAGTAAGGTTAATTAAGGTAAGAACCTCGGAATTTCGAGATACCCAGCTGGAAGTTTTGTAAATATTTGCATATTGAGGCCCTAAAAGTTGTCTCAAAACCTACATATTCTAGGGTGTGAGCGACTATTAAATTTCAAGGTCAAAAGTCACAAAAATCTGTTTTTTGTGCTTCTTTTGTAAATATCTCATTTCCTATGGATTTTTGCTATTTGTCTTTCTTATCGATATTGTAGAATACAAAATTCTCTACAAGTTTTGTTTTTTATTTTTTTTATACGGTGAACCGATTTTGAGATAGAGGGCGGAGAGCGCGCGGTCATAACATCACTTTGGGTCGACCGGTCTCCGATCGAAAACGCGCCATTATATACTTGATGAACTATCGATAGATCAATGATTATAAATATTTGATTAATTAAATCAATGTGGCTTTGGGTTGGCTGCTGACTGTCTTCGTTTTTTGGCGTAAATTAGAAGATGTGTCCCTCTACCCTGGATTTTTGCAATTATAGTTGATTTTTTTCTATGTACCAGACCAGTTGGTTTTCGATTTTTGACGTGAAATGAGGTGACCCACTAAGTTCAATATTTTTTGTAAAGGAGGTATGTCGATTTCGACAGTAGTTTGGTTGGGCTCTAGTGCTTTCTAATCAGGGTCACCAGGTACTCCAGATCTTCAATTTTCCCAGTTTTTATATTTTTCCCTTTATGTAGTCATTAATCCCTAATTCTGTACCAAATTTCAGCTTTGTGAGTTTATGGGAAGTAGGTACTAGTTCTATTTTGATGATCATGAGTGAGTGAGTGAGTGTCGAAAATGCGAAACTTTGCTTTCGTTTAACTTCGGTACTAAATGAACTGCTGATTTGAAATTTTGGATTTTAAGTATGTAATTATAGCTTACTAGAAGACAAAAATTTCAGCGTTCTGGTCTTATCCAGAAGTGCTCAAATAGGTGCCTGAAAACGCGGCGAAATGGATCCAGTAAAGGATGGTACGGCAGTGCTTGCTTCGCGCTCGACTTGGTGGGGGCACGGCCGTGCCCCCGACCATCAACTTCTGCAGCATTTTGAAGTTTTACAATATCTGTGTCGTTTTGGCCATCGAAGTACCCAAGGCCTTAAGTGATGCTGTGACCGCGCGCTCTCCGACCTATATCTCGAAAACGGTTCACCGTATAAAAAAAATTAGACGCAAAATTTGTAAAGAATTTTGTATTCTACAATATCAATAAGAAACACAAATAGCAAAAATCCATAGGAAATGAGATATTTACAAAAGAAGCGCAAAAAACAGATTTTTGTGACTTTTGACCTTGAAATTTAATAGTCGCTCACACCCTAGAATATGTAGGTTTTGAGACAACTTTTAGGGCCTCAATATGCAAATATTTACAAAATTTCCAGCTGGGTATCTCGAATTCCGAGGTGATTTCCTAACCTTATTAGACTATTATTTACAAGAAGCTTTTCTCCGCACAGTCTGTTATTTCTATTGAATGCGGCCGTAGTATGTACATGTCTGTATCTATAAGCTTCAGTAATCTTGCAGTCTTTGTAAAAAAAACAAATACATTTAGTTATGAGTGAGAAAGAGTTTCTAGAGGCCGATCTGTCTTGCTTTAATTATTATTATGGATTTCATTTCAAATGAAGTAAATAAAATATTTTTCGGCATTTATTCCACAACATGGTTTGATGTAAATTTCAGAGCAAATAGCACATAATATTACTTATTAGCACTGTGCGATTTAACAGCTTAAATTTAATACTTAGCTTTAGATCTATTGTATAAAATAATGTTAATTTCGTTGCTGTATGTCTAATTTTATATGAAACATTATGTATATTAAATAAATTTAAGTTGTTTATTAAACTTTCAGAGTTTTAATAATTACTAATTTGATTGGGTTTTCATTTACCGTCATAAGATGAGGCAAGTGGGTGAGTTTGCGCGTGTAGTTATGTCACACAAAATATCACAAGGGTCATGCATATAGTGTGACGCAAGTTTGTGATATAACCGATCGACACCAACTTCAAATACAGGATCTAATTTTGTCAAAATCACTATGTACCGACCTTTATGCGTCTTCCTTTTACTAACGTATTGCACATTATACTTACAATTAGTTCCAAGGGAGTTGAAGTAAATGATTACCTACACACTACAGCTAGACGAAGAGCCGATTATATTAAAGGAAAATGAATGAAATGAACGAGTTCATTCAGGACTTGTTCTTGTGTGCGTGACCTTGGAGTTGGAAGTGTCATTGGAACTTTTCGTCAGTTTCCGGAACATGCAGCTAATTACATTTCTTATGGGTATTTAGGGGTAGAATTAAAACCATTAAAGTATTTAGAAGGCAAATCAACCTTTAATAATAATAATTTACGGACATTATATTACACAGTCAACTCTAAAATACTGTTATGTTCATTTCATACGTACATTTAATAAGGCATTAGGTAAATACTGCATACAATCACAGTAATAGGTAACGAGCGTCGGACAGGTACCCATTCGAATCGCGACAAGAATTATATCTAGGTATCTCGATCAATAAATAATACTTAAGTCCTCAATATTTACATCCTAAGTGATATGTACAACAACTTCGTAGTTTGATCTCTATGCGCGACAGTCTAATTATTAGTAATTAAATATACTAGGAGGCACTTTAGTCCAGGGCTTCTTGGCCTGTCTTTGGCAAGAAGAAGCAGAGGAAGGCAGCCACTGTAAAAGAAAACGGCATTAGTATGGTGTAGTTTAGGTAGTGAAAACATTAGAAATCGTTGTGTAGTTAGTATTAAAAAAAACACCAGCAAGGATAGTTAAAGTCTACAGTTACTTGTTTTTGTAATTGAAACCTGAGGTCTTATTTAACGACTTTAGCTTTGCCTTGACATTCGCCGTCGGTTTCTCTAATAATCTTTCATTTGAAGGCGATACCGAATACTACAGTCATACCTAGTTCCATGGGAGTTGAAGTGATTGATTACACACACAACTACACGAATAACCGATTGGATAAAAGGATAATGAACAAATCGAACGAACTAAAGTTTTTACAGGACATGTAGGTACTTTTGTGTGTCAACTCCAGTCGAATTTAGGTAAATAGAAATTAATCTTTCTGGAGTAAATAGTATCCGGTGTTTTAAATATCTCCTGTTAAGAATTGGAAGACTAAATTTAAGATACTTACTGAAGAGGAGGAATGCGAAGAGGGCGATGGGTACGACACAGTTGATGTCGATGAGGTACCCGAAGGACAGGTTGCCGATCAGCCCGCCGCCTCGGCCCGCCGTCAGGGAAAGCGCGGCAGCCATTACCCTGATGGACGGAATGGGTTAATACTCCATTAAGCTATAACATTCGTCAAAGATCTCTTGATCTGTCCGAAACGAAAATCACGCTTCTTTTATTTCGCTTCAAGGTTTGCAACACGTAAAATCTCCGATTTGTATTGTGCCTGTTAGTCTGGAGTTGCCATTATGATTTGAATAAGAGCAGAGAGTTGACGTTGCTAGTTTGCTAGCATGAAGTGTGGATTTTTCATCTGCAGTGTCAACTTTAAGAAAACGGCTAGTAACTATAATTGCCGGAAGGCGACTCCCAAAAAGCAAGACTAGATATCTATATGCTATCAGCACGCTTATAGTCTTGGTCTCCAGAACGCTAAATATTGCTATTTTATGACTGTACATAATTATTGAAACTTACCTAAGATTCGTAGGGAACAAGTCTACAAGTACGCAGAAGACAAGCGAGATGGCGAGCGAAGTGAGCGCTTCGAAGATGCAGGAGAGCACCAGATTCTGGGTGGAGTTCTGTACGTAGTACATGCCCACTGTGACGAGGCCGGCCACAGTCAAACTGAAGACTAGAAGACAAATGAATAAATATTAATAAAATGTGTTGTTTCTTAAAAAAACTACTTGCTGTCAGAGTATTTAGGGTAAGAATTAGGATGTTGACGAATTAGCAGGCCAAAAGGTAGTTAAAAATCTAGTTAGATAGATATCTATGTTTGATCTCATCTGTATACTCAAATGACCGAATTTCAATTTACTAACGCACTTGTTGTAAACAAGGTATTTATTAGAGGAGCATTACTTTTGAAGTTTAAGGATAATAAGAAACAGGAGCTTACTCAAGAAGAATTTAGCTCCAAGCTTGTGGACACACAGGGGCAGCCACAGCGATGTGGGGATGCAAGCGAGACCGACGATCAGCGTGTGCATGTAGACGGATCCGTCGATGGTCTTGAGGCAGTCGAAGGGATCGTCAACAGCGTCGTCCACGACAATGCCGGAGACGTCGCACACGGACGCGGAGACGTTCGGGAAACGGGTCTCGAACTCCTCGTAGCGGTTGAACAACTCGGGGAACCATACCATGAGGGTGTAGTAGCTGTAATGGAGATTTGTCGTGTGGTTGGATATTGATGTTTATTGCTGAGTATTGATGTTTAAGAAGGCTTCTGAACAAGTGACATTTTCATGATTCATGATAATGTTTAGCCTGACAATAGGGTTTTTGAACATTTTTGAAATATATTTTTAATAAATTCTTCATTATGTAATAAACACGATATATTAGTATTTCCGGATTCTTGTCTGTATTAACAAAGAAAATAAATATTAAAGTTCAAATTCTCAAACTCACGCCAAAAACGGTGTTCGACGTCAAAAGCAAGTAAACAAAGGCACCACACAAAGAAGCTGTCAAAATTGTCATGTCAAATTATCAATGTCCACTTTGACCACAGATACCTTTCATGGTATGTGACGTCATCAATCAATCGCAAGCGTTTCAGTCACAGATAATATTAACGAATATTAGAAATTAATAGAACAAAATACTCTAAAAATGCATAGTATTTTGAACAAAAGAAAGTGAAATATGTTTAATTTTTCTATAATCTGTTAGGATGGCCACAAATTATAGTTTATTTTTACTGTTGTCAAAGACCCTATTATGGCATTTTGGTTCTTTACATGCGAGAGCAAGACACATTGTTGGCTGGTCACACAATGCCCTGAAAATGTTGCTTGTTTAGTATATCCCCTTAGAGTTTAAAATAATCGAAATAATTGATTTCACGAGAAGGCACTTACGCCGTAGTAAGGCCGAACTGGATAAGGCAGGTAATAATGGTGTATTTGAGGTAGGGAGGCTTGCACAGCGCCTTGGTCTGCACCCAGATTTCGCTGAAGAGTCGCTTCAGGTCCTTGGGTTTGCGCATGCTCAAGCTCCGGACGGATTTCTGAGAGTGCTGGGATGCCACCGATATGGTTCGCACTTTCTCCTTGAGGCTCTTGATCTACAATAAGGCAGTAAAATTCATTTAATCATTTAATTATGCTTGAGTTACTCATTGATTCCAATTTTGGATCATTTAGAACTTAAGATAAAAAAGTTGAAACTTTTTAAAAATTTCACTTTGTAATTACCTACTTGATACCTTGAAGGGACCAAAGCAGACAATATACATTTGCTAAGGAGTACGATATGATTAACCCCTTTTTAGCGATTACTTACGGGATAGTTGTCGGGGTCATCGCCGGTGTTCTGTTTGTAGATGCTCTTGAGGCAGACCAGCGCGTCGTCGTAGTCTCCGCACTCCATCATGAATTTAGGGCTCTCAGGGAAGGTCAGCAGCCAGAAGCCGAGGAGGAGGGAAGGCACACCGCAAGCAGCGACGAACCAGTTCCACGAATCGTAGGAGAACGCTCCGCTTTCGATACGGATGCCCGTGATGGGGATGATGCCCCACGCAATCACTGAAATATGGTAGGCAAGTTGTAGCAAAGACATTTTTAATCAGTGGAAAGTTCGTGATCATTTTATCAATCAGTGACCACCTTGATGTCATCTCCAACAATATCCACATTCCCTAAGGCCCATTCGATTTCATACTATCGATGCATTCTATGTAGTAGATAACGAGTGCGAGTAGAGATGCGTGTGAGATAGATTACACTGTCTCTGTCTAACTAGAAACATAAGAAGGTGACAGGAAGTCTATACTGCGTGCGAGACGACCCGCGCGTGTTGCTGTGCTAACTTGCAAAGCCTACTGAGATCGCCATTTATAGCGTTGCGTTGTGGCTATTAAGTATTTCCTTCCAATTGAGTGCAAGGTAAGTAACGAATTAATATCTACGTATGATAAATGATAAATAATACTCTCGATGTTGAAGTAATGAGTATAACTTACAAGGCAATAAGATAACTCCTAGAGTCCAGAACATTTCCATCCAACAGAGAATCTTTTCTCTGTACTTGGTTTGCTGGAACTCTCCCAGGTACGGGAAGCAGATACCCATGGCGCCGGCGACCCTGCAACGATGGAGATATTAAGAGGTTTTACGGCTATTTGTTTTCCTTCATTTGTTTCTCGTACTTTGCAATTAAGGCTTTGGTAGCATTATGTACGATTCTAGTGATGAATGTGGGAAACAGCTCAGTCTGTGAATAGAGGTTTCATTGTGAGCGTGCAGGCGGTCGATCGAGCCGTTCATTGTTCTGGGCAAACTGTCAAACGTGATATTTTTTATAGTGCACTTTGATAGGAGATAGGTACCTGTGATTGTACATGTCCGTTAATCTGACGCGACAGTCACGTGTATCTTGGAATTTTATTGTTGGTAATACAAACTTGATACAATAATTGCGCGTTGGACGGAACATTGAAAAAATGATCATACATAATTAATTTGGTTCGCAGATCACGCCGCTTTTATGAAATGTATCGTGATCCTAAAGTCCTTGTACATACCTAAGTAGGTATTTAACTAGGTAATAAAATTTGAAACTCACAATACCTACATAGAAAACACATAAACATCACGTCTTTCCCTGCGTGGTAGACAAAGACGAGAACGCTATATTATTCTTACATTCAGATACACATTTCTCGCTTCATTTACATTCGTCCCTGTTGTCATAAGTACATGATCATCGCTTTCAGGTAGGTACTTACTACTTTTATCGTGGCCTTTCTTTGCGTAGATACATCGTCGATCAGTAGATTTTATACCTAACTAGTCTTATATAAAAGTTTTATTTGGGTATACCTACCTACGATTAATTGAGTTCCATTACAATAGGTACAATCACTTCGAAATATTCTGCTGCTTAGTAGACTCAACCTGCATTGCTTCATCAACATTTAATTCAAGCTTAACATTAGTACTTACGCGAAGCCGTTAACGAATCGGCAAGCCATGAAGACAGGAAGGATCTGCACGAAAGAAGACACGATGCCGCAGAAGCCGTCCAGCAGCAGCGTCGAGACCAGCACGATCTTGCGGCCCTTGGTGTCGGCGAGGCAGCCCCAGAAGTAGGAGCCGATCACCATACCTGCCGAAAGTGAGGTTACAACTATAGGCCAGTTCCCATCATACGTCACGCCGTATACCTAAACGGGGTAATTAAATCCATGACTGTTTTACGTATTGAATTCACTGTTAAAAATCCCAGATTTGAATTTAGACAAAAGAGTTTGGTTAGTGACAATTTGTTGATGAGATGATATCAATAAATTCGTCGGACTCGAAGCACTCCGTGTTCAAGATTAGGATTTTGTTTGCGTATTCTCTATAAGAATACAACCCTGAATCATACCCTGACAAGTTCGTATTATATCCCGTGGCCCGTGGTTGAACCATGTTGCATGTAGGTAACCTTTGTTGTTTTTATCAATAAAGTTTTTGATAAGTGAGGCTAAAGATTGCCGCATAAGTGCTCTCCGAGGGGCATAGATTAACTTTTTAGTGTACTATACCTACTTGCCTATCCTAACAAACTGATATTTTATTCATAATTATATGTACGCGGGACTTAATCGCGATTAAGTCCCGCGTACATATAATTATGAGTGAGAATCGCGAAAGTTTAAAACATGATATTTTATTGATTGAATTGCTTTACACTAAGGCTAAGTAAAATTACCTACTTATCTGGTTTACTTATACACGATGAACTTGAAACGAATGCCAAATATACCTAAATAAAACAAGAAATTGATAAAGCTAGATCGGAAAAGAATAATCATTTATCATTGTACTTATCCAATATTTACTTACCTACTTACATTCGTACCTAACATCCTTCTTTCCTTTTAGATTCCTATTGTTTCATTTCAATAGATAAGTTATTGGATAATAACCGAGACGGATTACACAAAATAATTATATTATTAGGTGCCAAGTGGCTCTTGTCGTTGCAAACAGGATAATAATTGAAAACTGACTTGATAGTGAGTGAAACTTAACAGTTTCAAGTATTTGATTTGTGTTAATCCACTTTATGAAACGGGATTCTATCTACCTAAATTAGTAATCAGTTAAGTGCCTAGGTAACACTAGCACCTACCAAGTATTATATTGTCAAGTACTTAGTCTGTAGGTAGTCTGAAGTTTTCATGGCTTAGTTAAGATTTCATAGCGTAAGGTGTTATACATAGATTAGTGGACCCTTATTTTAATTAGGTACTTAGCTATGTAACTTACTGCTCGCACAGATTTTGTTCTGTCGCGAATAGTAAGTAGGTTACCTAAGTTTGTCACAAAAACTATTGGTAGAGTTATTTCGGTGTAAAGAATATACAAGCATAGACAGGTATATTGTCTGTGATTTCAACTAGATTTAAGTATCTGACGGATCTACGCTCATGTACGGACAGATGCAGAGAAGAGTAACCCCCTAGTAATGAAACATTGTATGGGTAGGGAGGGGGTTACCTTTCTCTGCAGCTGACTGTACTATCCGTAAGAGCCGTAATTTCAAAATATACTCTAAATAGGTACTAAATTCAAAAGTTGTGGGATACTAGGTTGGTGCTTTCTGTAGTCCATATATTTGATATAAATATAAATATTTAAGTCACTTTTTCTCATACACACGCCAACTAGGTAGGTATCTAATTCAGAAAGACCGTTAATCCGATGGTCCTCAAACAATTTTAATACACTTCCTAACCAGCGACAGACTCCTGCTTCAAACTAGCTAGCTAGCCTTAAAAGTGGTATTTACTTACCCAACATAGGGGCGGCAGTTAGCCAGCCCTTGTCGGCAGAAGTCATGCGGAAGTCGCATGTCGCAGCTGGCAGCACGAACGACACGATTGTGATGCCGATGGCCGTGTTGGCGTAGATCAGGCCCGTGATGGCCAGGAGGCAGAAGTGGAAGCGGCCGAAGCCTGCAAAACAAAAGACGTGTCAGTTGAAGAGTTTCTTGTTTCTTGATGGCCAGTGACTTTTAATGATAGCTATGGCTCACACGCTAACGTCGTCATTTATTTGCCTACTAAGTTGACGGTTTGTTACGTAGCGTCCGTAGCGTATAGAGCGCGTCACTTCATTCGTAATAATCAAGAGGTCGGTGAAGAGGTTACAATTAAATCACTTTAGGAGGACAAATAATTTAGACAGGTCTTTGAATATCGACTTTGATTGTACTTATTTAGACTTAGGTACTCATCTACCCGTTAAGATTTAAGCCGTGTATTAAGGTGATCCGATATTCCTTAATCTTAATATGAAAAAACGAAATTAGACTGAAAACAAGAAGGTTTAGATACCTATATCTATGGTAGGTAGGTGCATACCGATATCCCAAGTTCAAATTCAAATTCCATATCTACTTAACTAGCAGTAACAATACATCCGTTTATCTCCTAAATACAATTTTGGTGACTTTTTCCTTTGAACTAACTCAATCAATTTAATTATAATTATCAGCTTTTAAGTTTGGGGTTATTAAGATATAAATATACCTATTGGATTACCTAGGTACTTAAAATATATTTATTTTACCTCGACCCCATCATTATCGTTTGCTTTGTAAGCATCTTGTTTACCAATAAACAGGAAAGTAAGTAGAATCTAGATATCACAATTTTATAATTTAATTTAATTGAAATCCTTCGATATTTCGTAGAACAGCAGTTTGACAAAGTTGTAAGGAACGGGTCTTCATATAATTCTAGCGACCGTAACAGAGTAAAACGAGATCGAGAGCGTAACTAGAATTATCAAGGTAACCGTATGACGCATTTGCTCTCTATTATTTCACTTCCTCAAATACTTATTTACTTGCTTATAAGTTTCCTACCTTAAGAACTTTAGCTATTGAATGCTGGCTCATCTCTAACGTAGATGATCCAATCAATCCTCGGAGGAATAATCAATCTGATAGAATTGATAGACACAATACCTAATTAGTAAAGGCACCTACACTGACAGTGTTATCCTTAGATTAGAGCTTTCTATCCTATTTGATTATTTATATTTTATTTGGTCTTATTGTGAAATTAATAGTTTTAGGCTTTTTCCAAAGTTATTTAACTCGAACGAGACTTTAAAACTGGTAAAACTTTGACAATAGTCGGCTATCATTTAACAGAGCGTCTAGTGTGTTCATTTCGATGGTCCAGTCGTTAACGAATTCGTTTGCGAGTTATCGCAAAATTGTATGGAAACCGAGACAGCGCCGCCAGCGGAACGTTTGCACAACTGCCACGGTCGACAAGTCTCCATACATTCCGCGACAACTCGCTAACGAATTCGTTAACGACTGCACCATCGAATTGAACACACTTGACGTACAGAAGGAAATTGGGAATCTCTGCTCAAATAAGTAGGGCAAAAAAGGCGCCCTACTTACCACATTTTTGAAATTTTCACGTATGTTTGGACAACATTGCTTATACTTAATTTAACCTAGATAAGTATCTATGAAAGCTACAATTTTTGAATCGGTATTTGGGTGGACAAACTTATAAAATTAAGTAATAGATTAAATATAGCTAATGTCATGGCCTTAAAGTTGAGCCCGTTTTCCTATACTTAATGAAACATCTAGGCGCCCACGCCTAAGGCAAACTATGTAAGTAGACTAAGATAGCTTGAGTGAAATTAATACTGTAGCATAACATCAAACAAGGAATTCGTGTTGTTTCTAGTTAAACACGGCAGATTATCTATTCATAGGTACCTGAACTGGTTGACTTTCCTCGAAGATACTTTGAAAGCCATGGAAATAAAGTGTTGACATGTTAATTTATACTTATACGTAAAACGGAAGTGATTGATTTATATAATAAATTCAAATATGGTAATTTCATTTGCATGTTAGTAAGTGCTAAAGTAAAATGACAGGGGAGTATCTAGATACCTCACTTCGTGTTTTGCCACGAGTTATGGTTGTTTGCGATAAGACACATAATGTATAGATAATATTAGCAGGTTTTTTTTAGTTTTAAATCCTACTAGGTATAGTAAAATCATCTACTTAATTTGTTTATACTCCTTTTTGTAGCTAAATATCTAAGTAATAAAATAATGAAAATATCAGCAAATAATACATAGGCATAGATGGACTTTGGTTAGGTAGGTACTTATTACATTTCGATTTAATTTTCTAATTTGATTATATTTATTTTTAGGAAAATGCAGCTACCTAATTTTAGACTTTTTAGATTAGAATCACTTCCGCAAAATCCTTAAAATTGTATTACCTAATTCACTTTGATAACAATTGTATTGTTGTATTTGCAGTTATTATAATTATAAAGATATTTTCAGTTTCTTATTTTATTGTACTCATTTTGATACTAATGTATTGATAGGTATCTAAGTATAACATAATGTTTGTTTGTGCTTACCAGTCGCGGAGATAGCAGCCTCGAAGTCGGCCCCATGCTCCAAGAAGTCGAGACCTGTAAAACAAATAAATCATCACAATACGGCACTGCATTTAACTAAGTTTTCGTTACACAGTAAAGTAAGTAAAACATGTTAATAATATCAGCACAGAAACTTATCTACTAAAGCAGGTCTGTCAACGTAAGTAACCACGGTGAAAACTGACTGCGCGTTCATTTTCAATAGTAAACTTCACTTTCATGTTGTGTGAACTTTCAAAATTGTGGAGGTACTTGAAACTTGTAGCAAACGCGGCGGGTGGTGTCTAACTAGTTAAAAACAATAGAAATGCCGCTGTTCGCTTTGTTACCAATAATCGAAATGTTTGTTGTTACTTCATCCACAAATAACTAAATAATTGGCACGACTCTTCGCGTTTTATTACTCGATATTCATTGAGTCGACTAATTAGTAATTGTACGCTGATTCATACCTTAATGCATTGGTGTAACGACGATTACAGATTGTGTCGATTAACCACGCTAGTAAGACGTTTTTGCGTGATGTGGGTAGGTACAAAATTTTATGTCTATGTAAATATGCTTGCTAGTGCTGAGCATGGCCCTCGATAATAACTATCACGGAATAAATATTTTTTAACTGAAAATATTGAAAATCCCAGCATGAAGGCGCATACTATAGGAAATACATATTTAAAAGTATATAGGCGATTTGAATGTCGGGGAAAAACGCCATTCGTTGTCACCACAAGTTTATGATAAATTTGTGATAAAACGAGTAAGTAGTTTTCTATGTTGATTGATAAAATCATAGGTTCTAGGTAAGCGTCGAGGGCATATCTAACGCGGAATCGCTTTAAGAGCATTCTGATAGCCTCAAGGTAAAGAAACAAGTGCTTTCGAAAAGATCATAGCCCGCCGGGCTGCTGAAAGCGACATTCAAAGTTACCGACAGGGATGTTTTGCTATCTTTTATTCATTGCGATAGTGTCAGAGTCAATCGTCAAGTGTTGGATAAAAGTTTATCTTCAGGTGTGGCCGCCTAAACTCTTCCTGACATCATCTTAATTTTAAATTGTTATCTTGAGTGCTTGACGTCATCTTGATCACTACTTTAAAGACTTACTAACTACTGCTAAGTTATGCCAGATGGTAAGTGAAAGTCACATAGCTTAAATTTGAACGAAGGACAATCCCCTTACTTCGAATTTGACCCTCGCTTTGACATAGTGCCTTTGCCTTAAACTAGTGCAGCGTCGTGCACTCAGACGCTTACCTAAGGTAATAGAATATGTACTTACACTTTTGAGATTAGCTTTTCTCAAACTTGTGTTTTTTGGTACAGTATTACCAAACAAAGAATGCTTCACGATATACCTGCGTAATAAATCAGTTTTGTGGCGCGGGGAACTTCGATACCAATCGATACCAATAATAAAAGAGATTTTTTCGCGCTCTGAACACTTGCGTTGTGACTGATTATTGATTGAAGTCTCAGACAGATGACCTTTGAGCCTTTGACAGATGTCTAGCACCCAAGCGCCAAATGCGTTGAGTAGCCGATCTAAAGTTTGTGCATAGCAACGAAAATTGTGCCCAGAGAGAGAGAGATAGATAGATAAATTACTCTTTCGGCTACACTCGGATATCGTTCTGCGCTTCTCGGTGCAGACGATAACAGCCGATGTGACTTATTTTCTCGGGAATACTGTACCGAGATGATTACCAACTTTGACTTTGCGAGATCAATCATTCTAAGACCTATCATTCAAAGTAATGTGTCGCAGCTCGATTTATTTTGATTGTTTCGTATCAATGTGACATTCCATGAACCACGGCACAAATTTAAAAGTTAAAATAAAATCTAGGATGACCGTTGGATGACTAAACCTTTGAGGAGTTACATCCATAGCTCCACAATAATTGATTAATTTAAAAATGACACTGTAAATTTTGTTTTAATTTCAAAATTTTAGTAAATTATAAATCGCACTAGGTAGGTATACCTACCTATACGTTTGCGTTTTCCTATCTCGGATAAGGAAAAATGTACCTGTACAACACAAGGCGCGTCATAAAAACCCGCGTTATAAATGAACTCCATTCGTAAATAAGACCCTCTTTGGTCTTTACTCAAAATAGGGAACTAAATCAGCGCTATTCCTTTATTTTACATCAAAAACATTGACTTAAACTCGTTCAATACTGAATACCACAAAACTAGGTTATCTCGCTACACCAAAGTTATTAAAAATAAAGTCTACTCAAACACGAATAAACTTAATTAAATTAAATGTGTACACTTTACCACTTCAGCTACTTTAAACGTTCGCGCTGTTTATCTTATCTCTGTGAAAATAAACGGTAGCATTTACAAGAAGAAGTATGATTAATCAATTTTGTAATTAATGTGAGCCGGGCTTTGGTGTGGTAAATTCATCAGTGAGTGACATGTCTAAACATGAGTTTATCAGTGACAAGTGTGCCGGCAAATACGGTTGACGTGACAATGACACGGTGGCTGTGGCATTGTGAGGCTCCCGATTAAGGTCAACATGTCGAAATATTGCAATAGGCATTAAAAGGACTCGTATGACGTATCCTTTTGGGTTTTGGCTGTACCAGTGTACCTGTCCCCATTTAGTTAAACCTAAATACATCCCACAGCTGGGCATAGGCCTCCTCTCAGTATGAAAGGGTTTGGGCTGTAGCTCCCAAGCGGGCCCAGCGCGGATTGGGAGCTTCCCACAACATCAAATTACTTTGATACTATGTGCTGGTTTCCTCACAATGTTTCTTTTTACCGTATAACTCGTAGTAAATATCAACTTCGAAATTCCGAAAAATTTAGACATTCGTGCTAGAGATTCGAACCCACAATCCTCTGCATAAGAGGCCGCATAAGCCAAAGGAATATCATATTGTATTTGTAAGAATTTTGTAAGTGTGGTTTTTCCTTCCTGGAGTGTTTTTACTATTAAATTTACTGCTATCCGCATTGAATTGATGATAAGTATACCTATTCTGAATAAGCGAAACCTATTTATACAACCTCGATATTTTCATTCCCGATTGTTCCGTGTGGTGTCGTGTTTAGAATAACACCTCTCCATTTCATCCGTGGTTGTCGTGAGAGGCGACTAAGGAATTAGGTTAAGATATATTTTAGGCGACAGGCTAGCAACCTGTCACTATTATACCCGGCAAAATAAAGCCTTGACCTGCCTTGTGGCTTTCGTGTCTAGAGTAATGAGCTAAGAAGAGCTTTCAGGCACTATTAGCATTGGAAACTCATCTGAGAATCCTCACAAGGTTCACAAGTTTTGTTTTGATCAGATTATTGGTACCTATCTGATTTTCCTCTCAACATCTGATTAAAAATTCAGTGCGAATGCTCGCTGTGTCAAGGCATAATTGTCCATAAAAAGTTTAATACTTAAATGCATGTGGTGATAGACTTGAACTATTCAATCAAGCCTAAAGGGATAACCTGATAACATTATGATGATTATGAGGTAAAATCTTCTACGCGATTCTGTTCACTTGGTATTTTTGTTAATAATTTCAATAAGTTTTGAATACTGTGAGTTTACAATTAATACATCTAGCCTGGTTTGGTAAACTACTGCTTGGCAAAAGCTTTCCCCCATGTTATCCATTCCTCCCGATCCAAAGTGGTCATTAATCATACGTGACATTTAAAAAAAAATAAGTACTTGAATTATCATGTATGCTTGTTAGTAACCACTCTTACTCTTACAGTTCCTGCTGTTGCTGGTTGGCTGGTTATTTACGAGTTCTTAAATTCTCGGCAATTCTTACTATTGCGATTCACTAAATGGACTTGGAAATTATGCGACTGAATCAACTTTAATTAACTCTGTCATATTATTATGATTGTTCAGCCTTTATTGACGACAAAGAGCGCCCTTATTAAATGCAAAGTTATTTATCAAAAGTATTTGGCCCTCGAGCCTTATGCGAAGTCCCCAACAATTGGACTAAATTTAACAAGAATGTCGTGACCACAGTTGCATGAGCGTGAGCAGAGGGCTTAAACAACACGCCTTGGATCTGGATTGATCTGGATTAAACTGGTTCACTAAGTTCCTTGAAATAATTGTTGCTTCTTTCAGTTTCCTTACCAACTAATTGAAGCCCTTTTAGCCAGCAGCAAGTACGAAGAATTTAAATTGATCTGTGGGATTCTGCGCGACGAATTAAGGAGACTAATTGTCGGTGTTATTTAAAAATGTGAATTGAATATTTGCATCTGAATGGACGAAATAAATCAATGACGACTCATTGTGGATGTCGTTTTAGGACCATTGTGTGGGAGATAGATTGATGCGGAAAAATATCTGACGTAAGTTATCGCTTTGTGAATGGCGACTGAATAGTTTGAAATTGATCGAGGGCATTTAAGATTTCAGTAAATAGGTTTGTTAATTATTACAATACCTACAGAATTTTCTGTAAGAAATAATAATTAGTACCTATTTATTTGTCTGTGGTGTTGTTCTTTAACGTGACACAAGGTGCACAGCGTGAAGTATCAAAATTAGTTGGCACTTAATAAGTACGAAATATTTGACTGCAAGTCTTAGGCTGCCTTTTCACCAGAGATGTGCTACGATGCTACGGATGCGTTTGATATCCATCAATCATATTCATTGGTGCACATAGCATAGCACCCGTGGAAACGGATTTCGTAGCGCAGCTTAATACATCTTTGCGGCATAGCTTCATAGCACATATCTGGTGGAAAGGCAGCCTTATTCTTATTATGTGAACTTGCTTTGTTCAGTAACTAGGTACCTGCTAAGGATAACTTTCGAATTTCGCCATAAATAAAACCAACAGAATTCCAAGTTTTAGCATATTTTTAGGTTTTAATATATTTAATAGTTTTGTAGTTAGAGAATGTGCCATGTTTGAGTAGTATGAGATCCCTTAAGGGATAGGTAAGTCCATCTTTGTATTTCACCATCTTGCTTGTTTTTTTATTTTGTGTTTTTTTTTGTACAATAAAGTATTTACTTACTTACTTAGTTTTATGCCGAAATCATAATTAGCGCCTTGATTAAGAGGAGTGACATCCAGCTAATCAATGCGATTGGATATTTCATTGAATACGGTCGTACAGTTATGTTTTCGACTCTTTTGTATTTTCAGGCCGCGGTTAGTGACAATGAATTTATGAAGGGCAAAGGCGACGTCAGTCGCCATGGTAAATGCTAAGGCGAATTGACTGTAGCCATTACTTTCGACATTACCTTCTGGCTACGGTCGGCAACCACATCAGAATAAACACAGCGCGTTTTGAAACGGGACAATCTGTTTTTGATTCATAATGCTGACAAAACTATGTACTAAAAACGTGTACCTAAGTTAGGCAAGATATTGAAAATTGTAATACCTAACGGGCATCAGAGAAAACGTGTGTTCAAAAACCTAACATTGTCTAGGAATCAGAAAAAATGCGTGTAGACAAAATTAAAACATAAAAGATGTCAGTTAAAGCAATTCGGAAAATGAGCTTGCAAGCTAACAAAGTGCTGACTGACACGAGTAGATTCGGACTTCGTTCACAATATTGGTGTCGCTACAGGTGTCAATTATTTTGGCCGATAGACATGAAGACTCTAGCCGTTTACAATATATTCTAGAACAAAACCAGAGTGTGAGCGACAGCCGAAAAATCGCCGCTGAAAGATACGCGCTAATCCATTGAACTTGGCTTGACTCACCGGCAACCTTGCTTCCTAAACTGTGTAAATCACTGAATGGGTGAAATTTTAAATAACAAACGGTGTGCGAAGTTACTATTGTTATGTCACTCTTGGTGCGTACTGTTGTTTTGAACGCAACGTCTTTATCAGAAGTAAAGTTCTGCCTAAACGGTCCATGGAAAGGTTTTAAACGGTTACGTACGTCAGGAAGTCTCTGATGTCATTGATTCTATGGACTGACGTAGGTACAATAATACCCCGACGAGGGTAGTTTCGCAAAGTTGTTGTTTGTAAACACTATAATTATCATGCTAACTAATCACTTCTGTTACACTGTATAAAATCCTTTGAATGTGCACAATGATAAAAATTATAAGTACGGTATATTAGAATTATGTGGGTACATAATTTTGGTTACTTAAATAAATAAGCTGAGGATCGATTTATAAACATTAACTAAAAATTATCACAAAAAAAAGATACTCATTATTTTATCCCCTTAACTCGCTTGTAACTTACGTAATTAATAATTAATGTATATGCTTACCCATTTTGATTCACACGAATTCACTGTTCACTTTTAAGTCCGATATGAGATCACGTAATCGAGATATATTCGGCACTACCGTTGTTTCATCGTCACCTTATCGCTACATAAGGCGCGTACGCGCAGGTGCCCCGAGCCTCGAGAGTGTGCTTCGAGTGTCTGCCCCAAGGATGTCGCGTGCAGTCTGTTCAGACTGTCCTATGCGAATGCCGCTCGATCCGCCGCTGCCGTCCAAGATCCCTAACACACGTGATAACGATAAGGCTCAATCGCTCATCTCGCGTTATCTCGACTGTGACCATCGATCAGCTTGGTGACTTCTGGGCTGACATTGTAGTCAAGCCCGCTTCTCGTTACGTAACGGTGACGTCACAAGTGCAGTTTTTAAGGTTTATCTCGCCAATAGCCTTAATCATGTAATCGTCGCGCGCACCTTTTGGCGCTGAAGCGACGGAGCTTTTATTCACCATAATCGGTCGATGTCAGGGTTTAGTATCTATTATATTATTTTGGGTGTAGTTGTTAGAGCTAGCATAGTTTTAGGTTTGATTCTATGTAAACAAATTAAATTACCATCACTTTTAGGGCTCTATTCCTAAAAATTCGCTGTTTGTCCGTCCGTCTGTCCGTCATAAGCCTGTTTCTGAAGAACTGCAATACCTAAGTCGGCATTTGAAATTTTCACAAATTAGGTATGTATTTCTGTTGCCGTTGACAACAAAATAGTAATCTAAGTACATACTAATATTATAAAGCTGAAAAGTTCGTTTGTTTGTTTGTTTGAACTACTGGTTCGAATTGAAAAAATCTTTTTGTGTTGGATAGACCATTTATCGAAGAAGGCTTTAGGCTATATAACATCACGCTGCGACTAATAGGAGCGAAGAAACACTGGAAAATGTGGAAAAAATGGGGGAAATTGCCAAAGGTCACTATTCCACGCGAACGGAGTCGCGGGCACAGCTAGTGGTTAAATAAAGTATTTGTTTTATGGGGGCTCCCACACATCAAGCGCTTTTTTTTTGCCCATTTTTACTTGATATCAAAAAATGGTAAAAGGCACTTGTTTACCTAGTCAATGGTACAGAACCCTTCATACGCGAGTCCGCTTCGCAATTGGCCGGTTTTTGTACTATTTGTGTATCTTATATGTCTATTATGTACGTGATGACTTTATTATTTAATTAATTATTTTTGTAGGTAGGTAGTTTGTAGGTCCATCGGGTATTCATGCTAATTAACATGTAATTAGTTAATTAAATGAAAATAAACACAGATAGGTAGTACAAACATAAACATGGATAACAAATAAGAGGAATCCCACTACGCGGGTGGTATACCTCGTGAAAGGTCCGTTCGGATCGCTATCGTTATCTTTTTTAACGAGTTCTAGTGTGAACGAAACCAGATAGAGGTACAAAATAATAACACCAACTTGTGTAACAAATCGATCGGATTTGCCTTAAGTACCTAATATACAACATTTTACGAGAAACGGGTTAAAATTAAACAAAGCTCCTCTCATCATTATGATAAATCGTGCTCAACTCCTACCTTTAAGAATTTACTTTTTTAACTCTATTTTTGTACAAAAAACATACCAGCAGTAAATATTTTAATCTCATTTTTATCCATTAGAACGGGTTCTTTACCTTTATCGCCCAAAAAATACCGATGCAATTAATGTGTTCCACAATCACGCTTGTGTTCCCAAATAGGGTAGGCAGAGCACACGAAACGTGATATAGACAAAACCATTATTATGACTATATCACGCTTCGCAGCCACTTCTAGCATAGTTTTAGGTTTGCAAATATGGAAGAGATAGAATAGTGACAGGTTGCTAGCCTGTCGCCTAGAACTATTTCCTTAGTCGCCATTTTACAACATCCACTGAAAAAATAAAGATCCGTTATTCTAAACCACACCACACAACGTTTTTATACTCTTTGTTATTCGTAGGCTAGAACAAATACACTACGCCCAGAAGCCTCGGGATGTGTCTTGGTAAGGCTGGTAATCCTATCATCCGGGCTCTAAGGCCCTGCGCAGACGACAGACTATCCGCGACGGACTATTTAGTCTGTGAAAATAGAACCTATGGAATTTAAAAAAGTCCGGCGCACAATGCATACAAACCACGCAGACTTTTTGTGCGCCGCAGACTCGATCGCACAAAAAGTCTGTCGTCTGCGCTGCGCCTAAACGTAGCGGTAGGTATAAGAAGACTGCTGACGCAAGAGCCTCATTACATCTGTCAGCTGGTTGGCGAGATTGTTATTTTTCAACGGGGAGCCCGACGGAGCCCGACAATTCTCCCGGGACCTCGCGATTCCCGAGTAATGAACTGTTCAATAATCTCCTCAGCTTTTTTAGAAATAATTTAAAAATAATAGGCACTTGTCTTAAAACGGCTACTGAAGGAGGCGGCGTATAAAGAATACTTATAATTTAAGGCTCCGGTAAATTGTTTTTTTCTTGTCTTGGATGAAGAAATAGCTTTGGAATAGAGGTTTCAGCGTAAGTTTGTATTATCAATACAGAGACACGACAACACGGGTTTTGGCTTTTATAACATAGCATGCTTGTACTACCTAATAGAGTAGGTTTTTTTAAGATAATTCGTAGATATTTTAGGAACGAAGTGCCGAATCAAGCGTGTTAAAGTAGGTATAGTATAGAAAAAAAACTCTTCGAAGCTGAAAAAGTTATTAATAAACTGGTTCTGGTCATTTTACGTTTAATTTCCTAATTTACTCATGATTCTGATGCAACCCTGCATCGTTATCTAAGATTGCTATATCAGCAAAACTGAAGATACTATAGCATGCATACGCATCGAGTGGCACTTCAGTAATTCAGCAATCAGACTAACGTTGACACAATGGACAACGTCTAAGTTATCTAAGCTTACTGAGTAAGCCAATGTTTTGGAATATTACATTTACGAATTTAACTTTTATGGACTTTCCCGTCGTTGCATTTACTTAGGTGTTTATTTAAACCATTAGGAAACATTGAAAGATGTATTTCAGAGCACACAACTATTTCACTGTTTTTTTAGCCTGTTTAAGTGCCCCACTGCTCCTGGGCAAACTTTTCTTCTTTTGACCACCACAACTTAACCAGTTAGTAGGCTTAGCATTTTCTGATGTCTCGTAATTAGGCAGTACATGTAGTTATTTACATCGCGTGCGAGGCTCATCTGGCGCTTTGCCGTGCTAGCCATCAGCCACGTTCTTTGCGTACCCGGCGAAGTCGTCCCGTCATGTCTTTTTCGGTCTATCACAAATCAACAAATAGTTGTGTGAACCTACGTCTGAGGATGCATGCGGCAGACGTGTCCAGTCCAGTCCAAACCCATCACAGCTGAGTGGTAGTTTTCCCAACGTCAGCCTTGCGTGTCTCCGAACGCAGCGTGGTGTTCCAGATGTTGTCAATACGCTGCGATCCATCGCTCTTAACTGTGCAGTTATTATATACTATCAAAATCTTTACCAGATACCTGCATATGATAAACAAAAAGTTGACGCTTTGATTTTTTTTATTGTATAAGAAGGACTGGATTAGATATAGCTAATTACATGTATATCATCGTCCTATTATCTAAGGGCCGATTTTTCAATCACCAGATAAATTTATCTGCCAGTTAAAATTATTGCTATCCTTTTTTCGCGTCATATAAAAGAAAAGTGACAGCCAACATTTATCGGACAGATATGTTTTATCTGGTGATTGAAAAATTAGCTCTAAAACATTCATACGTGCCGCTCTTCTAGCTGTCAATAAACAATCGAACATTAATTGGGAATAGATAATTAAACATTTCATTGAAAGTTTTGTCATCAGCTCACAGACATAAGCTTGACCGCAAGAAATCCGCATATATATGTACCTAGATACTCGTAGTTACAGCACAAACACAAACAAATTAACAACAAAATTTGGAATATAATTTATTAAGTATTTATAATCATTTTAACGTAATGTCAAGCGGTTTCGAGTTGCTGGTTAATCTTCAATCATCCAAACTTCGAGAACCAGCTCTACCTCATACTTTACATTAAAACTAAAAACCTGTGCAAGGCCAACATACCCAACATTGTTTGTGAATCACTCGATTCTGTTTCGTCAATCGTCAACCATAATATTTACCATGTTTCTATGCTTCTGTTTGGTACAGAAATAGCGTGGAACACCAGATTAGGCATGCGGGCAGCGTGCGCACGCGTGTTAGCGTCACACAATACGCGGGACGTGAGCTAAGTGAACTACGAATTCGAATTCGCCACAAACCGTTGATAGGGCAATAGGCTAGGTGACTAGAAAAAACTATTTAGTCCGTCAGATAGACTACGAAAAAATATTGTACCTACCCATATTTTTTTCTTTTATTTGACAGACGAAAAATGATGATGAAAAGAGCCTAAAAGTTTCGCGTGACGTCATGTTAGAGTAAAAATTGTACTGATTCACGAGCCCCCACTCAGGAAGTTTGATGATCTGTACCTTTGTCGATGTTTATTTATTGCGCAAACTAAAAAATATGTGTCTATTTTTTTTCCATAATCTAACTAATATCATTCTAATTAGTCCGTAAGGACTAATTAGAATGATATATTTTTAACCCTGTCATCATCCCTATTGGTAGCGGCATATCGGCATCGCGTATTGGACCTCAAGCTCCCTTGCTCTCCCACGCTGCGCCGGTGATCTTTTATGCATATTTATTTTGATGGTCAGCACGCGTCAATAACTAAGATTAAGTGTATTTTGGATAACTATTGGTAACTTGCGAATGGTAGCTTGTAATAAAAATTGGCAAAGAAGCGGGCTAAATAATTTCAAAACTAAATAAATAGCAGTAACTAGTTTAGTGGCTAAGCTAAGTGTATTTTATGATTGAGTAGTGTAGATGACAGATATCCAAGTTTCAGCGGCATTTGACATGGTAATGATTTGGCTAATTAAATACCCTACTAATACAATAATGGGTACACCAACCATTGCTCAGGTTAACTGAAAGAAAAACGTAGTTCCAAAATTTTAATTCGAACTTGAAAGAAAGTTGAATTCTGTGTGGAAAAGAGATCTAAGTATTTAATCATTCTAAAGATAACTGTGCATTTATTAGAAGTTAAAAAATCATATGATTTTTATTCATACTTAGAAATATGTTCATTGTGAACAAGTGCATCTTTCCAAGACCCATATCGCTGGTTAAACTGGTAAACAAAAATAGTGCACTTTAATTTATGTACCAATAGACTGTTTGTACTAGTGGCATTTTTATATCGATCATTAAAAGTATCGCTATGCAAGTATGATACGAGTAATCGCGTAGCACGCGCTACGCGCTAGCGGCCGTCGCTTGCGCAGCCGGTCAAGTACAGATAAAATTAATGTCTTGAATGATTGGTATTTTCACACGGTGATTAGGTATTAGCCATTGAACGTTTAAACAAGAGGAATGAGGTTAGAACGGATATGTTTTGTAGCTATTAATCAGTTCAGTTTGTGTTACATTTTCCGTATTGTGTATGTGTTTACCACACAAGGGTGAGAATAAAATCTTTCCATTTCTTCAGCGGTTGTCGTAAAATACGAGTAAGGAAATAGGTTTAATTAAATTTAATCTAAGTGTTGTTGAGCATTAACACATTCACGACCACGCCTGAAATCGTCTATAGGTACCTAGTTCAAAATGAACCCGGCTACCTGGTTCTCGGTATCTCGCGAATGTTTTTAAGAACCCGGGAACCTCGTCCTTGGCTATGTGTTAAAACATCTTAATATTTTGCCACTACATAATAACTTAATAAAACAACCATTGCATAAAAAAGTTTATTTTAATCCGACCTTAATTCAGTTAGAATCGAGTTTATCCAGACAAAAATCATATTTTATAGGTACAAAAGGAAAAGATTGAGCCCCGGGTACTAAATTAAAATCGGCTAATAAACCGCGACCCTTATTCCTCGTTCCTCGAAAACATAATTTTGTATTCGGAACGTCACTTTCCCCGGCCTTAAAGGTCGATTACGATATCTAATGAAATTCACTGCCCAAGCCTTTTGAACAAACGTCTTCCGACCGCAAGGTTGGCTCGAGGTTGAACCCCGCGAATTTGCAGTGAATGACGGGTTCCATTTGTTCGGATCAACTCAACCACCAAATAAGTTGATAAATAATAAATATTGTAAACAAAATTACCGTCAGACTCACTGATAGTGAACTAAAACGGATCTACTCACGTTTTTAAATCGAGTTTAGCTCGACATATTTTGGGCCAATTCGTGATCCATCACTTGACGAATTGCTCCGAAACATGTCGAGCTAAACTCAATATAAAAACGTAAGTAGATCCGTTTCAGTTTACTGTAATAAATATTGTACTCAGAAGCAAAACATGTGACCCGCGTAGTGGAAAATCACCACTTTTTCATTGTGTAGGGACACATTTGTGCCGCTGAACATAAAGACAATTTTATGAAGACAAGGTCCATTATGTAATGTAGCAAACAGGGTCGGAAAGAAACCTGAGCTACAAAATGAAACGAAGGAATTTTGATATCAAAAGGGCCTAAACTATTTATTGTATAAAAAGGAGAAATGTACAAAATCTACAAACTTATAAACTAACTTAACCTAACTTAAATACTACTATAATTACAAATATATTTTACAAAATTTACAGGCGAGAAAAGGAGCCGAAAATTACGAGGACGGACAAAGCGTCTTTTTGAATTTAGTGAGAAAATAGAAAAACAAGAAAATAATAACAATAAAAAGGAAAACTTAGCTAGGGGTGGTGGATGCAGTGGTGGGGTATGGCTACTTGTGCGGGACTTCGCCACCAGAAACTGGGCGGAAGTCGACCGCGACAAGGGTGGATCAAAAAAAGGCGGATATGCGAAGTGGATGTAGTACAATAAAAGGTGAACTTGAAACTGGAAAAGAAAAAATATAATTTAGAAACGGAGACCGAAATATAATAAATTTTGAGAAGTGATTTGACTTACCCGTACTCAAGTGGACGGTTTCAGCTTTTAATATACTCCCAAACCAGGTAGGTGATGTTTGTTCAGCAAACTATATAGCGATATATACTATATAGCGATATTATTTAGTGTATTGTAATATATTTTCTTCGAACACAATCTGAATCACAATCTCGAAAAACTCCTGACAACTCTCCGTCAAATTTAAATTTAAATCTCGCCGGTTCACATCACAAAAACGAAGGAGGCCACGACGTCTGTAGCGGTTGTAATGCTACAGTAACTGGAACTAAATCAGAGCGTTGGAAAGTGTCGAATAAAGTATCTGAGTGAATAAACTCTTAACAAAACACATACATACATACATCATGCATGTATTCCCAAATGGGGTAGCTAGAACTAATCTACGACTCGCAGCCACTTTTAGTACATTTTTAGAAGTGTTATTCTATACCCGACACTACACGGATAAAAAACATGACAGGGAAAAATAAACAAGGTGTTGAAGTACAAAAGTCCACTTATCTCTTAAAGATAGAGAAGAGATTTAATTTAAGACCGACAAAAACAGGGGTTAAAGTAAAACATGGTGAAATATATTATTCACTTACAAAAATACATTGATGGATCCTTGACGCAGAACGGAAGGTCTAGTCTGTGCACAAAGGCGCTTCTGCATACAGAGATTATTAACGTAAAGCAAAAAGTGACTTTTTTTTAGACTTCATTTTTTACTTTTTGAAATGCATTCTTAATGGGGTCGAAACACATTAGTGGCTTCGTAATGGTCTATTCCAGGATTCAGGACAAACCACGAAATACTTAAACCTCTAATTTCAAAAGACAGCTATAACAAGGTACCATCGCGAACCGGGATTGTTGAGCCACTTACCTACGTTTGGTACTTGGTCGTGTAATACTAATCCAATAGCTAACATCTAGTCGGTCACATCGGTCATTGATTACCTACACATCTTAATTGCGAACAATGGTAAGTGGCTCAAAAATCCCTGTTCGCGATGGTACACTTTACTTTCCCCGGAATTCATGACAAGATTTTAAGTAAGTTCGCGCATCGCTTACGCTTTAAGTAACCTTCCCTAGTTAGTTTGCGAGGACTAGGTAGGTATATCAAGCACCGATATGTTCCGAGGTAGTGTCATCAACAAATTACTATCACAACTAATCGCAAGGGGACGCATTGAATTCTAAGCATCCATAGCGTTATATAACAAGAAAACACAGGCTCCTGAGGTTTCGCGGTCACGACTCTTCGCGTTTGGAATCGATAATTCGATTCGAGGAAATAAATCGGAAAATGTAGGCCTCGACCCCTTTGCGCGTTACGAAATAAAAGACTTACGGGCCTCACCGCGATCAACATTGTTGTCGGAGGAAAACACTTCGCCGAATCCGAACTCCAAAACAAAGTAGCGAAAGTACAGGGTCTTGACTTCGAGGTTTTACATACATACAATCACGCCTGTGCTCCCAAATGGGGTAGGCAGAACACACGAAACGTGATAATAGTGACAGATTGCTAGCCTGTCGCCTAAAATATATCTTAGCCTATATCCTTAGTCGCCTTTTACAACATCCACGGAGAGATATGTTATTCTAAACCCGACACCAAACGTAGGGAAGCTCGACATCGACACAGGGAATGAAATATTTGTGAAAACTGCTAAGGTAAACGTCCCAATGATGGATACAACTTACATTATTTATTACATATGACTGTGAATTAAAATTAAGCGTGTCTACTGATCAAACAAAGCGAGTCGTTGGTAGATACAATAATACGGTTATACTACTTTAAAATGACATTAATACCTATTCAGTTCTACACCAACAACTTGCGAAGCGAAGTGTCCAACCATTTCCTGTTTTTCCGGATGTGTTATACTTCCGATATTTGTATTGTAGACGGTAAAAAATTCCTAATGGTGGCGTACGACATAAAATGTCATTGAAATACTACATACTACTGTGATAGTGATACTAATAGAATGTATTGTATTACTTTTTATTTCCATAAAAATACTATTTGAGATGTAGGCGCATACGTAAAGCTGGATCCAATTTAGGTTACTTAGTTATATGACTGTAAGTAATAAAATTCTATGTCAAAAAACACCTAAAATATTAAATTTTAAACATAAAATTTGCTACGCAAAAAGGCCTTGAGAACGTTGGCCGATATATCTAAAGATTTCCGACATGCTGACAGATAATTCGTCACTGACAAATTTTATTTCGTTTCCTATCGTTTATCTCATTTGAATAACTTTAGGTAGTCTGAGATTAGGCGGTCGCAGAGGCGCCCTGTGCCCAATGAGGTGTAAATTCTGATGTAGACTGTAAACGAATTGGTAGATTATTCAATAATCCTTACTCCTTACTAATATTATAAATACGAAAGTGACTTTGTCTGTCTGTCGCGCTTTCACGCAAAAACTACTGGACCAATTTAAATTAACTTTGGTACACAGATAGTTTAGAGCTTGAGAAGGACATAGGCTACCATTTAGTTGTTATGTTAGTTGAGAGGGGTTGTATGGAGTAACTTAGGTATTATTTAGGCTGTTGATTAGATATAAATAAATATGACAGACATTACAAAGTCACTAGTTCCACGCGGACGAAGTCGTGGGCGCAGCTAGTGTTAAAAATAAAGCAATCACATAAAAAAATGGTAACTATTTAAGTAATTGAATAAACGAGCTAATCCCCATCGCTTATTTATGTTATGCGTGAGTTTGATATTATTATGCTTACGGGATTTCGCCCCTCCATTGATTTAAAATTCTGCAAATTTGGAAATTATTCCGTGACTGCCTTTGATAAAGATGATAAAGATGAAATGAAAAAGTACAAAATGCGAAACATTTTTATTACATATAATCACAAAAACTCCACGGGTAAGACAGCAGCAGTAGCACTCGTGACAGTCGCTAAACTACACGATGACTTTGTAATGCTTGTTCAAATATAATTTAGGCATCGTACCATCTCCAGATTTATTATTAATACGGTCGGTCGTACTAAGTAGTTGTTGCAAGTACTTTTTTTTGTAGAACAACAGCGTAGAAAAGTGATCTCATTATGGTTTTATTATTTCCGATGTCTACAGTCGAGAAAGGTTGATCAAGTAGTAGGTACATACATAGTGTATTTAATAATTTGTATTTATTTTTTATTTTAGCGTTTACCGAGTGAACACATGGACTCTATGAAAATAGAAGTTTTAGGAACGCACTGTAACAAGAATGCACATTTCTCCTGAAAAACCCAATGGTGTGTAAGGACTAAAGGCATCCATCCTCACTGGGCCGTCATGAGAACTCTCATACCAAGAGAAGAGTAGCAATTCGGACAGCTAAGCGTAAATATTCGTTGATGCCATAGATTTCATAGTTTAAAAACTATCACTGAATTTCAACGAAATTGTTCCTATGTGGCCATAGAGGACAAAACCCACAGAGTAGGTACTAATGTCATTGAATTTGTTCGAAGATGATTCCGCCAAAGCATGGCGGCGTTCGCTGTATTGGGCGGCCCAAGATCGCGCGTAACGCAGTGGCTTTTTCTTCTACGATTATTGGCTCTTTACAGTTTTTGCAACAGTTTGTAAGTTGAAATAAACTGACGGTTTGCGGAACTGGGTGACCATCATTGTTTCTCTAGTTGATCATCTATGTATGTATGTGGCAATTAAATAGTCCAACAATGCCCTTCAAGAATAAACCGAAATCAGCCGTGGACCGTCAAATATGCCGATTAACTTCGCCTTTGTTCTTCAACAATTTGTATGCATTTTAAGTAGTCTGAAAGCGACGTTTGTGACGTCCAAAGCCGAGTTTAGCCGCGTCTGATGAAGCCCCGCGATCAATCCTATTAACACACCATCGCTTAGCTAACTTCGTTTGCACTAAAAAGGACAGACCATGTTGTATTTCCTGCATGCGGGTGTTTGGGCCTTGTGCAGGGAACGCACGTGCCTTTTTGCGCCAAACTTGCTTCATTAGATCGCTGTTTTAGAAGCCTATGATTTAAAAAGGGAGACCCTAGAAAAATAAAATTTAATGAAATCGTTGTAATGAGAATGAATTTGTTGAGAGAAGATACTACGAGTTTTTCGTATTTTTAAGAAATGATAGTATTTTTGGGATAAATAAAAAAGAGTCCTTGTCGCTTTCGTTATTTATTGAATTAATAAAATTAATTAAGTATACAATAAAATGCAGTAATTGAAATCAAACATAAACAAACACTGGCCATGCAGGCTAAGATGAACAACGTAGACTAGGCACAACAGTATGCAGTGAAGAAATGGAAAGGTCTTCAGTTCTACGTATTTATTAAATATGCAGAATTTCCCAAGACAAGTATCTATCGTATCTAATGCATTTAGGTAATTATGTAATTTATAGATATAAATAAGTACCTAAGCGGAGAAGACTTTTGAGCACGATCAGCCGGTAGTAAAAAGTAACGAGTGCAATCGTGTAAACTAGACATTGCATTGACGAGGGTCTAAGAAAGTTAATTTTTTGTATCATTTAAATACTTAACCCGCCAGTGCAAGTCGGACTCAATGTTAGTCGTTATCAAGCAAAAACTTACCATTCGAAACTCCGACTGGGCGATTATTCGAGCGTTTCAACCGCCTCAATCAACACCTGGCTAGATTTAATTTGAAACTGCTGTGCTGAAGATTTTGATATCGTTTTTGGCCATATGTTAATAGATGACTAAATGACGGTATCAGAATATTCTTCCATTTTTGCTGAAAAGTGTCCAGATGAATGAGACGGTTGAAACGCTCGAATATACGCCCATCTGTAAAAACAAGTTTGTAATTCAACATGTATTTTAGCGATATACGATTTTTGGATTTTTGCTTTTCGTTTGTTACATGACATTGCTTCATACCAAATTTTATGAATGTAGATAATCGGGAAGGAGTCTATAGTTGTCGGGACCCTTTGCAAGTGTATAGAAAATAGAACTTACTTAAATGGCCAAATCTGTTGAGTGCCCGTGTGGTGCCGGGTTAGAATAGCACCTCCCCCTTTCTTCCCGTGGGTGTCATAAGTGTCGACTCTGGGAAAGGGTTAGTGTATTGTGGGCGATGGGCTAGCAACCTGTCACTGCAATATCACGTTTAACCATCTGATAACCCTGAAAATGCTAAACGTGGCACTGGATTTTTGAATTCATGTGCTCTGCCTACCCCTCTTGGGAGTACAGGTGTGAGAATATGTATGTATGTATGTATGTTGAGTGTTGATTAAGTTAGACTTAGAGATTTGGTGTTTTACAGCTTTAATGGCCCGCAGACTATTAATTTGGTATCAATTTTGATTTTATATCTCCACGCGTTCCTGAAAAAAAGGGTCTTGACAGACAATCAGACATATAAATCGCAAAAGTGTCGGTTGATGCGTTACCATGAAAAATAAGTTGGTAGCCATTGCACAATATTAAAAGATAAAATGTTGATGCGTTGCATTGTATAGTCATCGTGATAACACGAAAGACAGAATACTCAATGCTCCTTGATACTTGCGCCTAATTTCTTGTTTACTTGAAAACCGTTTTCCTACAACAGCTAATGATTTCATGCGTTTACGACTAGGCTTTTGTAAGCTTATCTACTTGTGAATGATGTCTCATATCTCAGAGAAAATCTGTCATTGGGTTTCTACACAATTACGTGATTTGTAGCCGGTAGTTATTGATCGTATTATTTGACACTTATGCCATTATGTTTCTTTCTTTCATTATTATTCTGCACAATTTTATCCGCAGCTGTCTTTGAGTATTGTGCAGAATTCCGAATAGGAGGAAAATATAATGGCTTAAGTGTCAAATGTCTATTGATGGGTGTACGATAAGATTTGAAGTTGTTTCAAGCAAAACTGTAACAAATATGTACTTACATACAAGTGACGAAATTAATGAGTCATCGACAAAGTCGTGATTGATGGTATGAAGGGACATTGTGAGATAAAACACCTAGTAAAATTAAAAGAGTTATGTAAGTAAGTAAGCACTTTATTGTATCTACAATAAAACATGAAATGCAAAGACGGATACCATAAGGGCCACAGCTTCTCATACAGAAGCGTTGTGGGTTCGAATCCCGGGCTTACACTTCTGAAGTTTTCTAAATTCTGATTTGATATTTGCCACGAGCTCGTAAAGAAATCTGCACACAGTGAAGAAGTGAATGTTGTTTGTGAAGTTCCCGATCTGCAATAGGCCAGTGTGGGGCCTACATCCCTGATCCTCTCATACAAAGAGATGCCAGCACCAAGCTATAGGGCGATATTAGGCTGTATTCTAAACTTAATTTCGATGTACACAATATGTAGGTACCTACCAATTGAAGTACATTGTTAGCTATGCGTACCGGAAGCTTTATCAGAACTAAAGTAAACTTATAGTTGACGTCTTTTCCTAGGAAGGCTGGTTGTTGTGATGTGGCAAACTATTTACATAAAACATCGTAAAATATCGGGGTAGTCATGTTTTTGTCCTTAGGTCTGGTGATTTACTTACTCATCTTAACAATGAATTCTAATTATCGATGATAATTCAACCGGCCTAGCATTTGGCGTATCTACTATAATACTACTACTAAGTACTATATTAGACTAAGGTACAAAATAAAATAATAAAAATGATTTTAATAGGTACTTAGTATCACTGTACAGGCTGTTCAGTACGTAATATGACTTTAAGAGCGATAGTGGTGGTTAGGTCACCTACCAAATATAAATAATGGGCTTAGTAAAAGTGCCAACACTTTTGAGGTGTTCTAGTTTTAAAAGTTTTTCAAAAATGTGCTCCCGCGGTCAGGTTTGACTGACTTTACCTTACGATACTTTTGAAGTTTTATGAGTGCGGCCTTTTTGACAACCCATTTTGTACACAAGACTTTAAATGGTCAAATCCTTAGACATTTTTAAGCATACCCAAAGCGTCACCGCGAATTGTAAGACCGTTTGTATTAAGAAAATTAAAACAAACAGTAATAAATGTTACTGCAATAATGATTTCCAGTTTTACCTTTACATTTCTGAGAAAAAAATCTAATTTTGTCCTTTAAAAGTCTAGTTTTAAACTGAACGGAGTATAGCACTTAGGCACAGCGGAAAGCGTCATGAAGAGAGTCAAAACTGAATGCATGATCTCAAATGAGTACAGTCGGATAAGGTTGCCGTTATCAGTGATATGTTTTTACAAGAGTTATAGCAAACTGTCACCTGTCGCATATGATTGATACTCGAGGACGTCACCGTTATGGAAATAACCGCAGGGTTGCTGCCGTGGCCTTGACAACAGAGCTAATCTTTACATTGTCTGTGGTATGCCGTTCAATCTCTGTATGGGAAATTACAATGAGGAAGCTATTTACGGCGCCGATTTTAGAGCAAGGACCGCAGGTGAATGAAGGAAGGAGAAAAGAAGCCGCAAAAACCCGTCAGGCGATATAACGACAGAAGTATTTTCATATCACATCAGCTTGTCACAAGAGGAACTATTCGTCGTCTATCTCTTTTCCTTTTTTTGCCCTTACCTTAGCTACTCTTGATTGGGAAACAAGTTTAGTCAAAGTAACTAAAGTATTCAGTGGTCTGTCGTTAATCGTCCCGTAAGAATAAGAGGATAAGTCTTAGTTATACATCTTAATGATGGACTCCTTTAATATTACGACTAACATTCTGCATATCCATTTTTACGTAACGAATTAATACTGAAAGAGCCGTTTAAAACAACGATAACGATAACCGTAATGGTCCAGGATTTAAAGCTTTTAAAAAAAATGGCTCGTTGATAGCCTAACAATAGAGTAGAATTGCACAGTATGTCATTATAAAAATAATTGTGTAAGAAATACTAGAACATTCTTTGCAATATTAGTGCTAATGTCCTCCCAAGCGGGCATTCTCAATTCATGAAACTACTAAATAATAAATCAAAACCATCAGGTTAATAATAGATATCATTATCTTCCAGCACCTGAATGCTCGCGCCGACGTGTACGTATTATCTCACACAATTTCAAGGCACAAGCGTCAATGGTGAAATTAATCAACGTTCTGAAAAACGCGCGAACAAAATTAGCATCTTAAAGGCTTAGGTAATGGTTGATGCGAATTTGATTTGTTTCAATATATTATCAGTTCGTGCTGTAGTTTCCTTCTCGGCTTCTGTGAGGGTCTTCACAAAAGTATTCAAATGAATTGTGTTCGGTGTTCTTTTTGTGTCGCCGTCACGACGGAGCCTGGCGGAGCCGCCAGCCTTGTCACGTTTCTCATGACACTCTTGTTCTACACTCTCTGAGCTTATTGTGATACCGGCACTGTTTATTTTCCTCAAACAAACAATACTATAAATTATTAACGTCCACATTTATAACTGCGAGCCGAGCATTTTGTAATGGGAAAATATGTGCACTCTGATATCTTTGATTTCAACAATAGGGGGATGTGATTAGTTTTACCAATATTTTGCCGAGTGATTGGCGACATACTTACCTTGGACCGGAACGCTGTATTTCACGATAAGAAATATTAAATACTGTAAACAATTTAGATGAGTACAGAACACATTTTTTCCATTTTGCTTATTTATTTATTTAGTTGGGCTGACTTAAATCCTTAAGGTTCTTTCATCTCTTTTCTAACACGTGACAATAGATTTTTCTGGATTCACCGTTTCTTGTTTTAGAATAAGGGCTGTAAGTTATTCGGAAGGAAATAAAATACTTTTGAATAGGAAACTAAATCATTTGCAACTAATTCCTTGCAAGTCTCGTCTTTACAGCTAGCAATTCGCTCCTTAGCTGAGTAAATAATCCAGACATTAATTCTCAAATACCAAAAAACCAATCATGACTAAATTGTTAAGACATCAATAGAATGAAGTTTATCTAGCCCCGTGCCAACACGCTCCTGCAAACCTGTTGAGCCGCACTCGGCCGCGCGCGTCCGCACACAGCCGAGACGCGTCGAACCTTTTATTTTTGTTGCGAAGGTTCTTTACAGCAAATAAAACTATTTTTAGAAATCCATTTATAAAACGAAAGCGTTTACGGTGCAAAGAAATTGGAAAACTTTTATATACTCTCGCTTGAGTTTTGATCTGTAAGGCAGGCTGGAGTTAATGTTGGTAGTATTAATCAGGTAATACTTTCAGTTATTAATAAAATGTTGATCCAAAATAGGTGTTTATTACTCTGCTAATGCTGGACAAAGGAATTCACTGACTCATTTGTTTTAATTATTCTTAAAATTGAGGTGTCCACATTGAGGTCGCGATTTCATTCCACCATAGTATGAATAAGTTCAATTTTATAAGGCTAATTTTAACAATTGGGCTAGTGTAGAGGTATTATGTTGCGTAGCATTAACTGAGTAAGAAGCAGTAATTTGGTATCTTCAATTTCATTTCAACTTCTGATCACTGTTATGCTTGTTTCATTTCGTTCAATATTTATCTGTCGTTTTCTTTAATGCAAATTCACTAATAGCCGGTCTCATTATTTATTCAGTCTATGTCCGGCTCGGCCCTACTCCAGATAGGGAAGTGCCATTATGTCAAGCAGCAATTACTGTCATCTTGCTATCTCTTCGACGGCCAATCCATAAAGCAAATAAATTTAATTATTAGGAGTGTATACGCGTAAAGGACGAATTGATAGATTGCCAGTAATCTGGTGACTAAAGTCCGAAAAGATGCCAAAAATATGTCCTAAAGTACATTCCCTTGAATGACGTTCCGTTTCGAGCCACATCAATTCAAATTTATCCGAAAATCACACACATAAACCGTTTACGGTAACAACTGATCTGTTCCAATAAGGGAGCGCGTAGATTCGCATTTGGCCGTGTGAAATGGCCCGCGAAGTCGAGGAAGTAATAAGACGCGGACAAACCGACTGTTTGCTCACTGTATTGGAGGAAACAATCAGTCGCGGATCGCGCCCTGGGACGCAATAAGCGTAATCCCCGAGGCAAGCTGCGCTGCCAACATAGCGACTACAGAAGCGACTTGTTCAATTCTTTTTGGAAATTCACTGATTAAAAAGGAGTTTGGTCTGCTATGACGGCTTACTTCAAATTTAGAATGAAGCCAGGTAAACGTGCTTCGCCTTAGACTATCGCTTGTTTTATAATGTTGACCATTGAGAGGTTAGTTAGTTCGTTAGTTCGTTTTATTCCATAAATAATTTGTGTAGGAAATAGGCTACAACAAGAATACAACGTCTCTTAACTAAAATAAACTTTGAATTACCTTAACTAAAAATGTAAACTACTTACCAATAAAATAATATGACAACCTATAATTTTCATTAGTTAGATTATATAGTGACAAAGTTTGTAAGGTTTGATTTATAGAAAATCGATATATAGGTAGCAGACAAGTGGACAACAAGTGAGTGTATAAAGGTTTTGCTTACCTTTTTCAGTTAAGAAACCGTATACCTGACAAATTATGTGCTACATCCATGAAATTTTAAAAAATCTGCAAAATCATTGTTTACTTAACGTATAATTTACATTGAAGATAATGATAATGAATTATCATTTCCTCATTTTCTTCATTAGGTAAAATATTACAATAGGTAGATAATAAACAGATACGCCCTCGCAATGACTGAAAAATTATGAGACACCAGACAAATCGTGAATAGATTTAAAGACGTGATATAATATTTTTAAATGTCACTTAAACAGGTATTGTAATTAAATACCCGCTAATTAAATACACATGCCAGATACTCGAAATATTGAAAAAAGTGCGTCCTTTTACAAAAAATAATTGTATTCTTGTCACAGGTATTTGTACAAAAATTAACCGCTTGTCGCGAAGCTGCGAATTACAACAATTTAGGATTAATTCCTCGTTCCGGGACACTTCGGGAGGTGAAAACGTGTAAGTAACGGAACATTAAGCTTATTTACGCAACAAGATTACTGCCGAGAAATCTTTACGTTCACGACGTATTCAAATACAATTTAACAAACAAAGTAATTAATTACTTTTCCTCCAAGGGCCGGGTATCCTGATTTGCTAAACATATTCATATTGTGCTTGGGTTACGCCCTCTATTTGTTTACATCAAAATAATTAAGTAAGTATTTGATCATTAATTGAGTGTAGTTGTTAGTCTGATTAGTAATTTAAGGACAGCTAACATTTATGTTTTTTGTGCCGCACAAGCAATTTTAAATTCCAAGATGATGATATGAAATTATTTTAAGCGAAAACTATGACAGGATACTTTCAACTTAAAACTACCACAGTTGACCATCAATGGTTACAAAGTAAGCGCGGCTTAAAATATTCAAAGTCCACTAATTTCCATTTAAAACTGGTTCATTCCTAAAGTCTTTTCTAGTGCATTTTTACATCTTCAGCCGACAGCGCGCAGGGCGGGCGGCCGCTGGCGAGGGCGGCGCGAGCGCCAGTACACTTCCGTCGTCCGGCCTCGCCGTAACTACTGGCCACTGCACCACCAAACTTACCTCGTTACTACTAACTTCAACGACAGTGAAATTCCGCCAAAAATCTCAACAATTAGGTCAAGTAGCTAAAAAACTTGTTGCCATAAAAATTGGCGAGTACATCAAAGGTAGCGATTTGCAATTCCAAGGTTATGCGAGGTACTGGAGTTGCGTTAGTCTTTTGTCTTTGGTGAAAGAGTACTGTCAGCTATGGCGGACAAATTGCATGAGTACCAAGGGTTCACAGGCCGTCTCCATGGGGCGAGGGACCGCTGCAAGGAACGGTGGTCGCAGTGGAAAGAGCAGCATCCCAGAGGAGTGAAGGAAGCGTTCAAAGACTCCTTATTTGGAATCCCCAATTCAGATGAGCCCCCGCAAAGGGTTTGGCAGGAGAGCGAATATAGTGATATATACAGGTTAGTTATTAAATAGCATCTGCTTGAAATGTTTCTGCATTTCAATTTAATAACTTGTAATAAAATTCATGTTAATTATTTTGCAATTAAAACGTACAAAGTGAGGCTAACTGTGGCCTTTAAATATTTTTAAGGTCTGAACGACTTCGGTCTTACGTCTACGATATAAAATGTAATGGTCTTTGCCTTTTCTATACCGTTTAATAAAATATAGCTTTATTGCAATTATCATAATCTAACTGAAAATTAGTTATAAACGAGAATCTGTGCATACGAAATACTAAAGCTGTTCAGGATAAACTTGAATCGTTTGTTTCTCCTAACGTAATGTTACTTAGTCTTAGTAACAATTTAACCCGAAGTCAGCTTAACTAAGTAGCATAAAATAATATTCAAGCCATCCAAGTACACTTTCATATTATCACGAAAGCTAATTGAGATTGTTGTAAATTTGAGAGCCAAGAAACGAAATATCAGTTAAAGTCAACGCACCGGCGGCCGACGAAGTGGGTCCCCTTTCATACCTATAATAAGTTGGTAAATTGACTGAGATTGATAGCGGAATCTGAGAGCTCCCCGGGGAGAGTTTTATAAAAGTTACGTATTTGAAAGCTTGTAATAAAATATTTGCTTGTATTTCGTTTAACATACATACTCATCGGAGGATTTACAAAAATTTTATCGCTATAAAAAGTATGTGTACGTAGTTACATATTGGTACAAACTAAAATTTGTGTTTTTTTAATTTATTTCAAACTAGCTTTTGCCCGCGGCTTCGCTTCGCGTTAAATTCTGTGTAACACTGAAGAGCTCTCGTAATTATTTTAACACGCCGCTA
>BHDV01065385.1:224127-267019 GCA_005406045.1 Adoxophyes honmai
TTAGTAAATATGTACATAAACAGAAGTTTCCTTTCAGGATATAGCTAATTTGAAGTCGGTTTTTTTTTGTTTAAAATTATTTGTAAATATCTTCCATGTACAGACTTTCGACCCTCTCTTGCTTTATTATATGTATAGATAGATGTATGCAGCTTTAAGAAGGGTTAAAAAGCCTTTTTAAAATCGTGATTCATAGTTCATTATTTATTCACCAGCCTCGATGGTATTCCAACGTAAAATTTGAATATAAAATTATTTTACTGCTGCTGCAGTAAATATAGTTTGATACGCCAGACGTTCGATGACCTTTAAACAAACTTTATGTCCAAGTTCTTCAATTACGAGGTATTCTAGCGTCAGTCTACCGTTATATTGCTTTATTAACAAATGCAAACCTTCTACTTTATTCCCAACTAAATTTCTGCCTATTATTTTGATAGTCGTATCATTATTACGCCTCACTGAACTTTGCGGTGATGTTACAAAAGTATTGCTGTAAAATACCGATCTAAAAATAAATAAACATGAGATTAATAGCATCCTTATCTCAATCAGTATTAGAGATATGGGCGATATTGATCTCATGATTTCCATTAGAGTTGCTATCGATGAATTGAACCTATACTTTGTTATTTACTTTGTCGAAACTTGGACAAATATAATCTTGTTACTAGAATGAGTCCATGTTTTAGGGATGTTGCTTTTTGATCTGAAGTAAAGAGTTGATTATACAAACAAATACAAGGTCAGATGTAGTCAAATCACCACTAAATGCTGTGGTACACTGTTACGGACTCTAAATTCGAGATCTATGCGTGATCACTCGCTCCGCTTAGTTTCACGTAGTACCAAGTTTGATGAATATATAAAAAATAATATCCTTTCCCAGGAGAAAAAGCCGTATCGAACTAATGCGAATATCAGCAGCTGTTATGGGAATAGAGTTTTCCTACGCCGGAGAAACAGCATTCGTGTCACCGACTCTCCTCCAAATTGGCGTTCCTCACCAACAGATGACGCTAGTGTGGGCGTTGTCTCCACTAGTGGGCTTCTTCATGACCCCACTGTTGGGCTCCATTAGTGACAGATGCCGATCAAGGTTTGGGCGGAGACGGCCGTTCATTGTTATGATGTCTCTTGGAGTGTTGCTGGGTAAGCTCCGATTTATTGCACTAGTTTTGCGCTAATTAAAAATTTACCTACGGGTGCTAGAAACAATTGCTTAATTAGAGTCCCATTTACAAATAGTTTTTAAGCGGCATAAAAGTTTTTTGACTGTCTTAAAGGCGAGGGATTATTAATAATATACCAATGAAGTTGTTATTACTGTTATTCACGTATGATATCGTAGCTAAAATTTAAGATGTTAATTTTATCTGTCAAGCATTATGATAGAGATAGATGCTACAGTAAATCTACATGTCAACATAATCAGATTGATTCTATGCTAAACCGATAACGTTCTAAATATTGTAGTTAGGTTAGGTAAAATAAATAAAAAAACAAATTGGGCGAAAACTTTGCCGCCGAATAAGTATCATCATCATCAGTGAAGTGAGTCATTCGTTTTTTCCCCAGGGTTAATCCTAGTCCCAAACGGTGAAGCCATAGGATATGCGCTAGGCGACGACCCACCAGCGAACCGTACCGAGGTGCCTTCTGTGCTGGGGCCTAGGAGCTCAGCCCTGGACACAGCTGACAGCAACTACCATCCCTGGGGAGTCCTTTTTACGGTGCTGGGGACAGTGTTCCTGGACTTCGATGCGGACGCGTGTCAAAGCCCCGCGAGGGCGTATTTGCTTGATGTCACTGTTCCAGGTAAGATTATCTAAGCCTTGTAAGTTCTAAGGGCTAAACTTGGTCTTCATTTCAGCTCTGGAAGCCATTTGATAGTGGTCTTTAGCCTTGAACATGGTAACAGTCTAAATGAGACGTTTTTGTCTATTTTAAGTTCTGGACCTGTTTTAGCAATTTTAAATTTCAAGTTACATTAAATTATGTCTTAACATTAAATTAAATATACCTACTTAGTACCTACTGAAATGAATAAACGCAATAAAACAGTACTTAGTAGACTAGGAACAGAAAATATAATTAGATTAGAAAATATCATCTATTTATTATGTAACGTAGGAATAAGTGATATTTTGTAAATAACCATTATATAGATTTAGTTTAAGTTAATTTTTGTATTGATTATTTCTAAACATTGGATTAAATGATTCATTACATATTTATTATCAGATCAGACAATTTAGACACAAGAATACCTAGATAGTAGGTATTTGCTACTGTAATTGAGGTGAACAAACACTGGAGTGGATAAACGCTTCGCTATCTAAATTCCTCTAAGATAGCTTTTTTTTTTACTTGTCTATCATACCTAGTTAAGTACTAGCAGGCCGTTCAGCACTAAGTAAGTACAAAAATTAGACATTTTAAGAAGAGCTTAATTTTTTGATGTTTAGGGAGGGGAATATAAAATGGCGGTCGTAGTAAAAAACCTTTTTATTTGGGCCCAAAAACAATTTAGTTGTAACTAGCGTCGACTACCTCAGAAGGCCATCAAGATCTACGCAACTAGATTAATAAAAAATACAGGCAAAGATTGAGTGCCTAAGTAAACTTGTCGCTATTAAAGCGAACGTAGCTAGCTTGTTAATAAGGATAATGAAAGTCCGGTTTTCAGTGTGAAAGAATCGTCTTACTTGCGTTTGTTGTGAACTTTCACCTCAGTTGTTTAGTCTCCCGATACCTTTCCCTGTTTCACACCATCGCAAATATTTAACAAGTACTTACTTCTCTTTGTAGAATAGATACGTTTTAAATCGCAGTATTATTTTAATGAAACAAGGTTTGAGGATTTCAATTCCAAATGATAATCCGTTTAAATCTAATACTATGCAATTAGTCCCGGTAATATTGACAGTTCCTCGAGAGTTTTATGTCATGCACACAACCACTCGGTCATCAGATCCCTCAGTGGTTTGAAGGACGATTCACCAACTGCAAACAATACAGATAATAAAAAATTTAGATATATATTTTTTACTTGATTACATGAATAAATAAAGGTTAGAAAATGCGTTGATGTATTCATAAATTTAATGTTAATCGTAGAAACCAAACGTAATAAATAGTAAATTGTCTTGTTTTTATTTTGTTGGTACCTAACTGTTAAAATTGTCTTCACCTTCATTCATACATTGTCATAATTATTATATCTGTGTGTGTAATCATTCAACTCTACTCTCATGGCACTAGGTATACATCTCTACTACTTGTCTTTCGGTGAAAGAAAATACAACAAACTCTTATTCTTCAGTGTGTAAAATAATAAGTATTTATTTGCATTTTTCACTAGATACCTACTAACTAATCTCTCTTTCTGTTCATGCCGTGACACCGGAAAATAGCCTTATAAGTATTATCCACTCGTAACTGAATAATAGTTCTTAAAATAGAACACTCAATACATAATGTAGATAAAACCAGATTACTCAGGGCGCCGTGCAGGCAGGCACTTGCGTTAAACCGAGTTTAGTAAAAGACAAAGCAGTATTGGAGACCTAGCTGCGATATGTAAAACTAGCAAGGGGAATAAAACTTTCAATTTTATTTGAATTAGGAAATAGCAGTTCGACTCAAGTCATGATTAATACAAACTTAATAAATTTTAGCTTGTAAATTTTAGGAATTATAGTTTGATAGATACCCTTAAAGAAATGAATTGTACAAGCACTTGGGTCAAATTCAAGACTGTAGTGAATGAGACAACTGTGCAATCTATTTGTTTATGAAATTTCCAAGAAAAATATGTCGGTCACAAATAAGCAGAGATCGGAAAATTTTGCGACATTGTTTGCAATTTGTGGACATGACTCTAAAATTAATCAAAATGTTATTCAGTTAATTAATTTTCTACATACGTACATACACACATATAATCACGTCTACGTTCCCAAATAGCGTAGGCAGAGCACACGAAACGTGAAATAGACATAACCATGATTATAACTATTTCACGCTTCGCAGCCACTTCTAGCATCATTATTTTAATTTTGTAATTGACATATAATTTGATTCCTAGTCAATAAATACATAAAAGTTTGTTAAAGTATTGGTTTATTAAAAAAAATTGACAGTATTTTTTTCCAAATCGTTATTTATTTATTATAAGTAAATTAAATATGTACGAAATTGATACCCATTTAAAATACGAACGTTTTGTTAATAATTATTTATGTATTTCATCGTCGTCGTACCTTCTTTTTTTTAAGTTATTATTGTATATACGGGCTTATAGGCACTTTATAAATAAGTTATTATGTCCAAAAATTCAAATTATATTTCAATGAATAATTAATTGACAGTTTGATTAATTTTGGAGTCATGTCCACAAATTTGCAAACAATGTCGCAAAATTTTCCGATCTCTGCAAATAAGGGATCCTTTTATATGTATAGAGCCTGCAGTTACGAGTGCAGAAAGTGACCCTGAGCGTCTAGTGTATTAAAAACGATGGTGAATTCGATATCGATGTCGTTTGCAAATTAAATAATTGTATGGAGACGTGTCGACCGCGGCAGTTGTGAAAATGTTCCGCTGGCGGCGCTGTCTCAATTTCCATACAATTTTTTGATAACTCGCAAACGAAATCTTTATCAACTGCATAATCGTTTTGATCACGTTATGTTTGCTCGTTGGTGTTCTGAACTGTGACACTATACTTATAACGGTATGATACGTTTACCAACCTAATAGGGTAATATTCCAAATAACTCAGAAATATTTCGAAAAAAAAAACCTTTGTCTCTCATTTGTATTCTCGTTAACACTAAGCGAAAGAGACCGGAAGCATTCAACATTGTCTTAGATGAAATGTGTATTTTCCAGAAGAATGGTTCATGAAGGCGGTCATTAAATAAATTCGTTATTAATTATTACAATTAACCGGGTAACCCACCACGGCCGACAGTAGGTTATAATTATGCTGGCTTTATCACAGCTCCCGAAATTAATCAGCCCCGTCTACATAGGTAAATTACCTACGTGATTACACTTAGAATAATTTACGTTGAAATTCGTTAGCATCCTTCACCCACTTTGATTATTACAGTTAATTTTAATTCAATATTTGTTCGGGAGAGGCGTCACGGCATGTGACTCTGTTATTTAGAATTTTAGGCGAACAACGAGCCACTTTACTTATCTGCTGTCTGTCCGTGATTGATTTATCTAGGCGACGGCGTTTTGGGATTTCCAATTTGACAAGTTGTTATTTTAAGTCTCAGATTACATAAAGTAGACTAGTGAGTACTAGGTATAGTAGCAGTAGTATCTAAGTGTTTTTCTCGTTAAGGTCAAAGCCGAAGCGCGTTAAGTTGCATACTTGCATATTAATCCCAATCATAAGTATAATATCCTAAAATAGGAATTACGTAATTAATTTCAAAACCTAAAATTACTAAATGTCCGTCAAATAAGATAAAACAAACCGCCCAAAGGTGTAGATTACAATTAAATTTTACAGTTAACGATAAAGCGTGTTTAAAATTTGCTCACGTACTAATCTGGTCCATTGTATACGTGAACTAAAACTGTCTGTCGGAAACGTAACTCGCACATCACAATATTTGGGATCATTGAGTTCTTTGGCCCGGTGGCTTTGTGCCTGTCTGTTACGATTGGCCGCAGTGGAGTCACGTTGTGTCAATGGTTACGAATTGTCACCTCGAGACAAATAAAGCGCTGAATGCGAATCGACGAGCTCGTGAAAATCTGCGACGCGTCGATAAGATTTATTGGCGCCTGTAATGTTCGAGTGAAATTCGAATAATACCCGTCCTCATACGGACCATTAGGTATCGCAGAAAGGGATATTAATCTGATGCTCGCAGGCGACATATTTCCAGCTTCAATATCGGAATTTGAGTCAAGAGGAATTTTGTAGCATTTTTTCCTCATGAAACCCATTGTTTAAATGTTTTGAGTAATTTTGAACTTTCAAAGTATGGAGTAGAAGACTTTATGCAGAATAATGAATTATGATATGATACCCACTGAAATAAAAAATGAACGATAGGACAATAACGTTATCACAATTATCATAGCAACGGCTACTCAGCAAATATTGACGTCCCAGCGGCTATCTCAACTCTTTCGCGAATAATTCCTAGTCACACAACGAGCGTGCGACGCTACATTTCTGTCTGTCTGCCATTGTTTGGAAATAAACAGGTTTATTCTTTTATTACGCAGGATTTACGTAGGTTTAAAGTAAATATTTGATGTCCCCAAATATTTAGTAGCTGATGATTCTGTTTAACAGTGGCTATCTATGTATTCTGAAAGTCTAGAAATGTCAATTTGTTTTATGTTTCTTGCAAAAAGTAGGTGACTGAAACGTGATGTTATTAAAACATACTAGGCTTTCGGTATAATATTCTTGTAGGTACTCGTAGCTAATTGCTTTCGGGAAACATTTTTTTATATAATTAACAGGCGGTGTCTTTTTTCGCAGAGGATCACGCGAAAGGACTTAGCACATTCACTATAATGGCAGGATTGGGCGGCTTCATGGGGTACGCCCTCGGCGGAATTAACTGGGATGAAACGCGATTAGGTAATGCGATACTATGTAACGAAAACGTACCGTTGCGTCATTTAGTTAATACAGGTCAACAAACTTTTTTCAGGTGAATTGTTCGGTGGGCACGTTAGAGCTGTGTTTTCATTGATTACCGTGATATTTGTGGCCTGCGTCAGCGCGACGGTGACCAGCTTCAAAGAGATCCCTTTGGGGGAGCTGCAAGGCCAAGAGGAGTTCAGAAAGTTGGCAGAAACTGAGAGAATTCAGGAGAGCTTCGACGCTGGTGATGAGCAGCCAGCTAAGAACTGCCTTAAGAGAGATAACACGACGTACGGAGCACTGAATCAGCCTGAAACAGGGAATGAGGTGAGGTGCACGCGTTTTTGTGATTGCGTTGGTATTTACTATAAATATTATAGTGACACTTACTTCTTTTATCGCTACTTATGACATCCACTAATTTTAAAGTACTTTATAGATTCTGAACACCTGCCATAGAGAATCAGAGTTGTATCCTTTGGCATATTATACTAACGTACCTACTGTGTCCCTCGTACCAGGCCGTGAGTATCAATGTACCCGAGGGTCCCGGGGAGCTGTCCCTGCGCCACTACCTCCGCTCCATCGTGGTGATGCCGCCCTCCCTGAGGGTCGTCTGCCTCACCAACCTGTTCTGCTGGATGGCGCATGTGTGCTACTCTCTGTATTTCACCGACTTCGTCGGGGAATCGGTGTTTGGAGGAAATCCCGCTGTAAGTATAGCAAACAAATGTCAGAAGTTCGTTTGCACTTCGTGTGTGCTATCAAGATCTAATATATTAATTGTAATGTTGACAGTGATATCTAGTGAAATTATCTAGACGAGAGAAGCCTTTTTGATCGTTTTTCTGATGGTAGCACAAGTATTTTAAGTACTTACTTACTTACATCAAGAAAAAGATTTAGTGCTCCGAGTTGTATCAATGGTTCACTTTTTCAGTCATAATTCAATAGCAAAAAAACGAGCGTCGATCATAAAAATTGGATTACGTACGTCACTCATCATTAATGACCTGAACTTCACAAACCCTGTGTATGTAACCTCACAAACCCCGTATTAAGCCGAATTATGAATACGAAAAAAATCACGAAAAAAATATCGAAGGTAACCTTTATACCGTATTTTCCTATAACAAGAATTTATTTTACTATGAGTAACTCTGAAACAAAACTCTTTCGGCTGTTCGATAATAAGATGGATATTTTCGTGAGATCGGTATTGTTAGCTCTTATCATGTAACTTACCTAACATTTTATATAAGGCCCTGAAGATACGATAAATATCGTATGATTTATTAGTTGTTTCCGCGAAAATCTAAGGTTATTTTTGTGGCGAGTTTATTTTTATTTACAACCCGAAAAAAGAAATCTGTTACAACAATTTCTCGTCATTTCCAACAGTGTACGTTGTGACAGCGAAAAATCTATCAAATAATAAATAAGTATAATTATCTGTTTTCTTAGGAATAGTATGAAACTAAACTACCTACTTGGTCTGCATGATAATAAATCTGTTGTTTGATGTGTGTTTTTTCACTGACGAAAAATTAAGCAGCGTAAAGATGAGTGTCGCAGCCAAAAGTTACAAGTGTCTATGAAATACATATTATACTGCGGACTGAGACTTTTGCTTTTTACAGTAGCTGACGACAAATGTGACACTTTATAATGAACATGTTTTATTTAATTTTACTAAGGCAAATGAAAAGACGCATTATTTTAAAGGGTTAGGTACCAAATAGGTATGTTTCATATTTTGCATTTTGATTTGGTGTCATTGATTGGAATGTAGTTCTATAGAATTAGCATAGTACGGTGTAATTTTAGTTATTTAGGTATTGAATTAAGCTGATCTACAATAATGAAATCGAGATATCAAGACATAGGTACGTGCTCAATCCAAGCCAAGAAGTGTTTGAAATGCTCAGTAGGTACGTGAACTTGGAGCGTCGGTATCTCAGAGCTTTAAGATCGTATGACGCAATTGAAACAGATTCAAAAAATATTCTTGTTAAGATAGTAACTACGTTTATTTTTGGTAAACGGAACTTGTCAACTAAATTGCGATGTCATCTTTAAGATTGAGCGTTACGGAGGCAAACATTACTGAAGTGATATTGTGCATGTTCATGTGGTTACAGACTTTATAAGCACTTAGAAATTGATAAAACTGAAAATGGTAATTAAAATGATAGTTTGAAAAGTTATTGTAAAACGTGACCCGCCGTAGGTTCAAGCTGTTTCGTAAAAATCAAAAGTATAATACTTAAATTGTTATTTTTAGCATAGTTTCATCATCAGACACCACGTTAAAAATAGAAAGCCTGACGTTGCACATTCTTGTTATCATTATAGAAATAAAATGTCATCCTAAACCTGAAGATTCTGTGATTCAATATCAGGCAATTTCACTTCAGATCACGAAGTCCGACAATGCGGAGTCTGCCTACTTAGTACTAACTAGTAAAGTTGTGCGCGAGATAGACTATACCTACCTGTCACTGTCTAACTAGATACGTTAGAAAATAACAAGGTGTAAGTATATCCCGCGCGCGAGACGACTCGTGCGTGTTGCTGTGCTAAGCCTATGGGTGGTTACATACAGAAACATGTTACCGGCACAGCCTAATCTCTGCGGATCGGTACAGACCGGTGCAGGATTATATTTATTTTTTATTTATGCGCTCACCTATAAAGAAGCAGGTTTCAGATTTACCTATTTCTTTAGGCGCAGCGCAGACGACAGAGTTTTGTGCGATCGAGTCTGCTGAGCAATAAATTCTCTGAATGGCGCGCTGACAGTTTCCATTCAGAGTTTCTTGGAAACTGTCAGCGCGCCATTCAGAGAATTTATTGCTCCGCAGACTCGATCGCACAAAACTCTGTCGTCTGCGCTGCGCGTTATGCAAATTGGTCCTGCACTGGTCAGTACCGACCCGCAGGAAATCTGTTTTTCTTTATGTAAGCACCCTATCGCTGTTTCCGATCCTTGTCCTCCCAGTAACTGTCTTTCCAGGCACCAGTGGGGTCGGAGAGCCGCACCGAGTACGAAGCGGGCGTGCGCTTCGGCTGCTGGGGAATGGCCATGTACTCCCTCTCCTGCGCATGCTACTCCACCATCATCGAGAAACTAATCAAGCGGCTTGGGTAAGATTAAAAATGACTTATCAAAGCGTTGTTTCCCGGCGAGCACTAAATTGTTAATAAATAGCTCTCATACAGAGGGGTTCAAATCCCAGACTCGCAACCTTGAATTTTCCTCAATTTGAGCACTTTTGATTCGGCCTGTTATCAGAAAATCCTACGTTCTTTGACCCACGACACGACCGACTTGCCCTTATACCCCTTCCCTTGTTAATTTGCTTCACCCTTATATCATCCGTTCTCTCCACGTGCCCAATACAACGCAACATCCTCTTCTCTATGCTGGTTACGATTTCAGTCCGCACTTCTCTCCAATAAAGCTATTCATACAATACATGTCACATTATTAGGTATTATACTCATGAAATTTGTTGATTAAAAATAAACATAATGTCTAATCGATCACTCATGAAAGTAAATAGAAAAAAGTAAAAATAGGTAAATAACTATTACATGTACTATATATGTATGTACTTGTAGCAAAGCCAACGAAAAATGCAGTGATTCAAATTTGATTCGTAACAAAATACACAGCTCTGATAATATTCAGCCGGTTGTTTACGTTAAACTGTCGGTACACAAGCGGGATTTTCCGAGCCTAACACTTTGTTAGTTTTAAGCGCCTACTCGGAAATTTCTTTTGCGTTCGTTTGCAATCGTAAGTCCTTGCCTGACCCCGTAACAGAAGTTTTTTGACTTCTTTATAATTTAGTAACAAAAAACTAAATGTGTTTTATAACTGAGCTGTGATAAAACATGCTAACTAAACAAAAAACGCTAACTAAATAAATAAAAGAACGCGAACTCCTTATAAAACAAAGTTATGCTTAGAATAGAGTCTAATTCTAAATTAATTTGAAACCCTTGCCACATTTTGTCGACTCGAATGTTTTTATTTTTATTTTCTGACTAGATGTCGTAAATCAGTCTGCATGGAGTTGTTTTATAGCAATCCTACGGAATCTACCTATATATTTCTCCGGGATAAACAGTAGCCTAATGTGTATGGGAGTCAACTTTCTGCATACCGAATTTAATCAAAATTCGTCTCGCTGTTTGGACGTAAACACTCACAAACTTTCGCGTTTGTAACGTACCTACTTATTTGTGTTTTGTGTGATCTGTGCGAAGTGCGATTTGTGCGATAGGTAGAAGGTGGCTACGAAAACTAAAATAGTCATAGTTTTGACTCTGGGTCCTGTCCCATTAGGGACTAAAGGTGTGTTGTATGTATGTATGATGCAACAAACTTCATGATCTTAGATCATTGCTCTGCCCCAGAGACCGCGACGGCCGCAACCTCACTGGACCAGGTTATTGCCATGGTACTTGCAGGGTTGTCAACACATTAACTTAAATTTGTAGATACTTTTATTCTTACTTTATTTTGTTCGTAATCAAACAAGGAATAGAAAACCAGAAAATTGTAACCGGAGGCTTTTATTATCATAAAATGCTTTTTCGAAATAATCTAAACCCTGTTTCGCCATTAAACTATACCTACCCAAAAAAAGCACGTCGTAAACCAAAAATTTTACGAGAAAAACAAGACGAAAGTATTTACTTTAATTTAAAATAGCAGGAACCTCAAATATACTCACATAAAAGAACAATGGATACCTACTAAGCAAACCAAATCAACGCCGTGACTACGATTTAGGACAAGGGTAGGTTCTTGTAAACTAGTGATACAATGATATTTAAAAACAATGTAAGTACGGAAGATATTATTCTATTCCAAGTACAAATGCACTGAATCGAGGCATACCTACGTAGATTGCTTATAATTAGAATTTTCCCACACCATCTTGCCCTTTTTTATATCTATCTCCGTTCATCAGTACTCTCATTATCATCAATACTCAAACCATAATTATGCGAATGGCTTAGGTACAGTGTGCTTACAGTCCTCGGCTCATAGCATGGCATGGTTTTTGTTAAAATGTAGGATGGATAAGCAGCGTTAAATGTACTATCTTAAATGGACTTAGTTCCTGTCATGTTGATCTGTTAATTTGACACCTGTCACTATGCGCTTGAGTGTAACTTCCTTTCTCTTCTGCTTTCGACCGCCTTCCTGTAAGCACGCTATTTGTTGTATCTGTGAATATTTGCTTCATCTTTAACAAGTATTAAACTAGATTGTATTTTGAGCAATACATGTCATTTAATACAACAAGTGCCTGATTATTTCTCGCCTGCGCCCGTTGGCAACCCTCATTTCTTCTGCACACGACTATCTACTCTCCATCAGTTTTAAGTAGGCATAGGCACCACTTTTTTCGTGGAATTACTATCTTATAAGTTCTCGTTACTCGCGCGTAAATATTTTTCATGAGAAAAAATCTCTTTTTGAAGTAAGACTTCTTATTTCTAAACAGCGACTCTAGCGCCACCTATCGTCCGATAGCAGAACTTCTTCCACAAACGTCATCAACTGTCAAAGTGTTCAACATTGCGCTATCGAAGTTTCAAAGGTCTGTTCCGTAAATATAACTTACAACTTTTTGTGGATTATCTCGTTCGGTTGAATCGACCCTAATGCATAAAAATGTAAAAAAAAAATGTCTGAATCTAGTTCTTATCCCTGTTCTTGGGTGTTGAGGTGCTGATCCCTGTTATGTGATTCTGATGTCTGACGTCTGATGTAGGTCACTGACTTGGCCTTCCACAAACCAGTTATCACCCTTCCACTTGATTAGCCATGTTTAGCTACGGATTGCCAGAAAAACAGTCGTTTTCTCCCTTTATAGAAACATGCTCAGCATCCAGTGAGACACCGGATTCCTCACTCATATGTTTTATTAAATCGAATATTAGACCGATAATTTTTAATTGATCCTTGCTGGCTGCTGAACTGGCTATGGCTTCTCTATTTGAATTTCAGCCGCAGTAGTAGCATTAGCCTGTCGTCTGCGTTTGATAAGGATCCTAACACGCAACAATTCGAAAAGGTCGTATGATACTGATCCATAACATACACATACGACAGGTATTTTTGAGATCCTTTTCAGACACAGACGACTGGTTAAACGACGTGTCGAGACAACAGTATAAGTAGAATACTCACATTTTGTATTTTTACGAAGTCAATGTTGACAACATGATGTGACTGAGCATTTGTGTCACCGTGGCATTAGTATTTCATAGTTACATACATACATATTCTCACGCCTGTATTCCCAAGAGGGGTAGGCAGGTCACATGAATTCAAAAATCCCTTAGGATTTCGAGCTACTTATTATATTTAAAGATCTTCAGTTTTCATTTCCATTCGCGCGTATATCCTGTTTTTACAAATCAAAACGTACTCAAGTAAGCTTAAGTGCAACAGATTACGTGAACAATCTAAGGTCAAAAAACGTAAATCAATACCTTGTGGATCTAGTTCAGTATTATTATACAATCTTCTTACATTGTAGCTCCTAGATAATATTATTAGCAAGCGCTCTACTGCATAAATCGTATTCGGCTTACTCAGGCGGCAGGCGTTTCCATATTTTAGGATTTGAATACGTATTCGGGAGGTAGTGATAAGCTAGATTCATTTTCACCTAGATAAGTGAAAAATGACGTAAAATGTGGGCGATTTATCGTTTTTTTCTTACTTATTGCATAATATTCGTATCGTAATCACTCGAGTTGTAAAAGTTAAATGCATCTTTTGACCGCATGGGTTTGCGGATGTTAGATTTTAGGTGTAAAACGTATTCGTTTTTTAACATTTCTAATTGTATGTATCAAAACACGGAAGGAAATTAAACAATCCATTCATATTATGATCTCACTTGGAACAAGAGACAAAACGCACCAATCTTAACCCATATATTTTTGTCACATCCCGATAAGGTTGGAACGTATCAACTTGTCGAGATATCCTTATCTATGTACCTTGCCGTAGTACCCTTCAACTTGACTGCGAGTCGGGTAAACGTTTCCTAGTTGCTAACGAGATCACTGCACCCTTGACTTTGTGCTACTTCCTGATACTAGTAAGGCTTCAAACTGATTTAAAAATCAATGTGTAGCAGTAAAATTACACTTAGGAACATAGAAAAAGTACTGTGGCACTGTGTACTGTAGTATGCGGCAGCGATGCTGGCTTTTGACCTACAAATAATCTGATCTGACTAGGTACCTAAATGGTTGTTTGACGTCTGGTAAGTAATGAAATTATCAAATGCCGTAAAGTTCATCCGTATTCATGGGAATTATGATTTTTTCTAGGATTAAGAGAAGCCAATCACATAACTACATGTAATCGAAAAGTATAAGACAGACGGAAATGATCAAGCCTTTTGTATTGGCAGGGTAGTAGAGATACACATAAAAATAATTACTATACATATATTATTTTAGATATTTCGATAAGAGAATTTATCGAATCGCAAATTCGATGGTGATTTGACGAGCTCACACGCCAAAATATTCATGGATTTCAGCCTCGCGAGTCGATCAAGGTAAATTTGCGGCGACAGCATATCCGCGTGGCTTTAAATCCGATTGCAGAATTTCGATTTGACTTTCATAATGGCATCTGCAGCAATTTGCACATTTTGTTTTCGATTTGAATCGAACCCTTATTTTAAAGACAATATTATGTATAGCCTTGTGGGTCGGAGCTTTCAAAAATTTTAATGGTGTCTCTCGACACCAAAGGGCAGAGGTGGCTGAGGATTTGACAATACAGCTATCCTTTGGAGCCGTCCCGTTTTGGTCACGGAACGTCCTTCTTGCCCTTCCCATCCCAACGTCAGCTCTCAACACAGCCATGCACATACACACTCCCCACTTCTTTCAGTGATACGCCCAACTACTATAACTACTAGATACTACACTGAAAGGTTGCTAGCCTGTGGCCTAAAAATACCTTAACCTATATTCCGCGTCTTACCACTCCCAAGGAAGAAATGAAGAGGTGTTATTCTAAATCCGGAACCATACTGCGTCTATGATTTTGATGATAATAAAATAAATAATATAAATCAAAGTCTGTTTGATTTCAGTGCAAAGCGCGTGTACGTCGGCGGCCTCTGCACGTACAGCTGCGGCATGTTCCTGCTGTGCGTGATCCGTGCGCGCGCGGCGGTGCTGCTGTTCAGCTGGACAGCCGGCATCATGTACTCCACGCTCTTCACCATGCCCTATCTGCTGGTCGCGCACTACCACGCCACGGGAATGGTAAGACCACATCAACCAAGATAGTGGAATGAAAAGGATACAAACTTAGATTAGCTCGACATGTTTCGTCATTGCCCATTCGTGACCCACCATCGGATGCAATGCGCTACGGTGGCTACGGTTAGACGCGCACTGCGTGCCACGGCTCTCTCCGCGCCTTTGTTTGAAGCAGTGCCGATTTTAACACTACCAGCACCCTCGTCGACGAGATTTTTATGGCGCCCCCCATCTAAGAGCGATAGGCTATAAATGTGTTCATGTGGCGCCCCTTTTACCGCTTCCTACCTTAACGCCGCTACTGACTTTTTGAAGCAACTGACAACGGCTTTTGCCATCACATTAATTATTATTGTCAAACGTCGAGTAGTATACAACGCTAACAAAATCTGTATCCAAAGCCACGTTCACACCGACCACAGTTGCAGTACGAGCATCAGTTTTATTTCACTATGACCAAGTCTCATGATAGTTTCATCAAATCAACTAAGATTTTCAGTATAAATGCATAAGACAGCAAAGGCACAAACATACAGCGATACATCAAATCGTTAGCTTTCTTGTCCCAAATTATGAAAAGCATTCCATAGAAATGTACACATAGTAGTGAGGTAGTGACACTGACACGTCATTTTCTTTATGGAAATATAATCAACTTCAACTCATATTCACGTAGAGAAAAATACTAATGCCTATCACAACACATTTCAGTGGAACAGCGAAGGCGGTGGCAGTGGCGAGGAACGAGGTCTTGGCACCGATGTGGCCGTGGTTAGCAGTTGTGTCTTCGTGGCCCAACTCCTGGTGTCGGTGCTCATGGGGTTGGCAGTGAAGGCTTCGGGCTCGACCGCGGCTGTTGTCGCGGTTGCCGCCGCGCTAGCCGCTGCTGCCGCTGTTAGCGCTACCAAAATAACCTACTTGGATCTATAATTATGTTTTATCTTGTTTTTGAAAAGCTGGCTCCAGGAACGATTGATCGAACGTTAATTTCTCAAATGCCGTCTCGATTAGCAACGTTAACCAGTACGTAACTCATGTTTTCAATTGACTTCCAACAACTATTTTGTGTTTCGTCCTCGCATATGCCACTGTAAAGAGTCTCGCTGATAGTTGGATAGTGACAGTTATGGTCTATCTCGCGCGTTGTGTTGATAGGTAGACGTACTTACTGAACAAGGGCGAATTGCGCCTATTGTAGCAGCCAATGTGGTGTCCTTGTAGGGGAAGTGCTTTACTCGGTGCGGAAATTATTAGTTTTATGTCGAAAGTCCTCTCCAGCCAATCCGATATCGTAAGAATCTAAGAGTCAGGGTACGTGAATATCGTACAATGTTCTCATCTAGCATTCTGCTTGATTTGGCGTTAGCAGAGTATGTTGAACAATAAAGGCTAATGCTCGGTTGAACTGACGAGCCGCTTCGGTCCCGCGGTATGTTTGCCGGCGGTTGATGTGCTCGAGATTACCATTTCCCCTATTCCCTTCGCCAAAATACATTTATAATTTACTGAAGATCAAGAGAGATTTTTGCGTCATTAGGGTTACGCTACGTATCGCTACGCAATGAAACGTTTAATAAGTTTAATTAAAAGCGGGTTCTTCCGTCATGAAAGGGATTTTAATTATTTCTTTGTTTCACTGTCGCTTCTCTGAAGTAAATAAGTACCTCGCGATACCTATGCAAATAGCTAAATGAACAATTGAAAAATGGTAAATACACGGAGTTTTAGTATTACCTACTGCAACGAGCTGTCCGAAATAGGTATTAAGTACATTTATTTAAATCTATCTTTAACGTATCTGGGTGATTCCTAGAGGGCCTAATTTTCGATGTCCGGGGGTTTAAATCAAGTAATTAGTTAGTTTATAAGGTTCATTTTTTTTTGTTAGGTAGTTTATATCTGTGGGCAACTGGGACAACCGCTGATTTTTGTGTAATTGATTTTGATTATTTGTAAAAAACAAAAATGTATCACAATTCTTATTCCTCTGACGTGTCCGTTCTACATTTTTGCTACAATATTGGTCAATAAAAAAAAATCGGTCAACTTTACGAATATTTTAAGGTACTTCACGTATCAATTATTAGTTAGTTTATCACTAGAATTGAGCAAGTATTTTTTACCTGTTATATTTTAACTGTACCTTCGATTTAATTATGTGTCCGCCAGAAAATTCTTATTCCTCTGTCTCAGACTTAAAACAACCGTTTAACGCTCAAATTTAAGGATCCAAACAATATTTTCTCTGGGGGAGGTAGTTAATTGTGTAACGAATGCGTTAGGCAGTAGACGTCTGGGTTAGATGTATATCGCTGCGAAATACGACGGTAAATATCTTATTTCTCTGTCCTTGGTTAAGGATAGCATTCTTATTACTCTGTCCTTATTTTTGAGTTTTTTATTACTCTTAAAAACGCGATATAAATGACAATAAAATATTTTTTTGGATAAATTTGTCAATGCACATTTATTAGCGATATGATTTTTTATTTTATATTCAAAACCCACTTCAATTTCTCCTGTTACTATGTGCCTTTTTTCTTATTCCTCTGGGCTCAAAATTAAAATTAAAATATCTCACTAACGTGTTTATAAAAAATGATGCCAAAACCATATTTATGCTTAAAAAGAAATGTGTTATTATGACAATACGTTTTTATTACTTAAATATGAAAATAAAAAAAGGACAGAGGAATAAGACAAAAATAGCTTCCTCTAGGAATCACCCATCTACCGTTACTAGATTTTTTTAGTATGATGGACACGTTTACTTTTCTATTAGGCATACAATAGTAATTCTTGTAAAACAGCCTTAAAACAGCTGAAGGACTGGACTAAGGTATAGACTGCGTAAAGTTAGGGCGCGTGAAGTTAGAAACGACAGCGAGAACCATCGTCTTGACCAGATTATTACATGAAAATATTTTTGGTAGGATTATTTATTGTTAGTTGACATTTTGAGCATACGTTGATGTACAAAACTGATTGTTATTTTTAAATAGGTACTTAGGAAAAAAATAGGCGAGAACTTTGCCCAGCAGTGGTGTGCTGTAGTAGCTGTAGCAAGCCAACAAAGAAAAAAAATGTTTCGAGTTTCTAATTAATTTTATTACGAGTAAATTATGTTAGGTGATAGTTTAATTGTTAAGATTTTAAAATAATGAGCTAGGTACTTTTTAGACAATTATTATTCAGACAATACAAATAAATACATGTATAGTAATATAAATATTTTAAGACTGTTATCATGAATCTCTATATCATGTGATATTTAAATAAATGTGTAAGTGTTTAAAGTGTACTGCATATTTTATTGTGACATTAACAGCGATTAATATGACATTACATTTTGTGTAAATTACTCACGAGTGGTGTATGAAGCATGATGGCCGTTCCAGTGCTGTGAATAATTAATATGTCTGTTGTTAGTTTCGTTTTACTGTCGTACCTAAAACGTAATTGGCTTCAAGTTATGTGACCGTCATTTTCGTTTTAATTTCTGAGAATAACTTTTGCAGAAATAGTTGTTTTATTTTATCGCTTGTAAATAAAATAGCCATCGAAACAAATATTTCTTTTAGTATTTTATATCATTCTTATACCTTATCAAACCGATAGATAGGTACCTACCTAGTTGAAAACAATATAAACAATCTTGACATGTCTTTTTGTTGAAATACACAGTCTAAAAATGAAAATCGTTACACTATACAATTCAATTAAGAAAGTAAATGATTTTTTCATACCTTAATTGTAAAATGTAAAGATTTCGATTTTTAAAGTGTACGTTTAAATAAAAAGACACGTCAAGATTGTTTACATTGTTTTAACTACCTAAACCGATAAGGTATAATTGATATTATTACTTCTTAAATTCTAATCGGATTAATTTTCTATTAGGTATGATCTACTTATTATTGTTTACGTTTCGTTTGTTTATTATATATTTCAATGAATAAATAATGCAGACTCAACAGCTTCCTGACTTTTCCGACTCATTTTCTGGCACTCATATTTGGTTTGTTGTCTGACCGTTCACAACCCCATTAACCCATTTGCCTAAACTTTAGAACACATTCCCTTATGCACATTAAAGTTGATAATTCAGTCCGTTTGTGAGGAAAGGTTTGTTCGACAAGCATCTAACTTTGGGTGGAATTTGTCTGGTTATGGCTTTGTTAGGCGGCCTTAGTTCTATCGTCTCGATTGTACTATTGCTTTAGGCGACCACTTACAATCCGGGCCCTAGGGCTTAGGTTTTGTTACCATAAAACGTAGGTATAACGCTTATTTGTAAAGGTTCTGAAAGCACAGATATACTTAACAAAAAGAGGAAGTTATGATTAGAAATTATGTATATCGTTCATGGTTATATTTCTCTCAGAATCGATGTTGTCGTTTTTGGCTGCGTATACAAACATACTCGCGTAGGTATAATAAAAACCTAAACATTATTGTTCGCAATTAGGTACGAACAAGAACAAAACGGTTATGCTGAATAATATCATTTTTACGGTTCAGTAGACACATGGAAAAAACGGAGCCCTTGCGGATTTGTCATGTCTGTCTGTCTGTCCGTCCGCATGTCATCGCCACTTTTTCCCGAAACTGTAACAGCTATATGTATATTACATTGTTGAAACTTGGTAAGCAGATGTAATCTGTGAACCGCATTAAAATTTTCACACAAAAATAAATAAAAGCAATAGGTACATTTTTCGGGATCCCCATAGGTAGGTACTTGGATGTAAAACTCAAAAAATCTTTAAAAATAGTATTAAAGTGTCTAAGTATATATTTTTTTACTGATTAATTGGTCCAAGAGAGCAAGAGACTATCCGTACCAATATATAAATGTGAAAGTGTGTTTGTTTGTTTGTTTGTCCGTCTTTCACGGCTAAACGGAGCGATGGATTGACGTGATTTTTTAGGTAGAGATAGTATAAGGCACGGAGAGTGACATAGGCTACTTTTTATCCCGAAAAATATTGATGATCCCGAGGGAAAACAAAAATATAGTTTGCTTGATAGATCGATATCGATCGATGATAGATCGATATCAATCGATAACCGATCGATAGATGATAGATCGAAGGCGCCGTGTGTCGTTTGAAACGAGAAGTTTTCTTATAGTTGTGCTTTATTTTTTTTTTAAATTATTTAATACTAGCTTTTGCCCGCGGCTTCGCACGCGTTAAATTCGGGCTAACAAAGAAGAGATTTCGGAATTATTAGTAGGACAATTAAATTTAAACTGAAAAATCTTTCTGGACGCGTAACTCTTAATCAAAAAAGAATCTGCCAGCACCTAACCTTAGCTTAAATTACTTTACATACAATGCGTTTTTAACAAATCGCTAACACCTTGAAAATTCGCAAAACAAACACCCGCCCGCGTTCGGGTCGCGCACTCAGCGACGCGTGGCGTGGCGTCATCCCGCGCATGCGCGCCGCGCACCACGCTCGCCCGCGCCCTGCAACTTCAACGGTTTTGACAGCGGACGTCAAATCTCGCAAATGGTAGCCCATTTACCCGACTTACTTGAGAATTATCGTCGTATATTGGATAATTCACAGAATATCTTTACAATTTGTAGCCTATGTGTTATTCTGATGTATAAGCTACATTATTATAAAGTGTCATTAAAATCCATTCAGTAGTTTTTGCGTGAAGGAGTAACAAACATCCATCCATACATCCATCCATACATCCATACATCCATCCATCCATACTCACAAACTTTCACGTTTATAATATTAGTAAGATCTACAATAAACAAAATACATGTATAATTTGCAAGCCGCTATTGAAAAACCCCCTAGGGGTTTATGTAACAGCAGGCGAGTTATAGCAGCTCAATCCACACACTTTAACTTATATTTAATTTTATACATTTAAATTTATACCGCATTATAACCGAGTTCCACGCGGGCGGAGCCGCGGGCGGAAAGCTAGTGGATGATAAAAGCGAAAATCTATGCAAACGAGATTATTCACTTCTAATATCTGGTTGGTAATTAAAACATATCTACTGAGTATTACATAATATTACAATTTGGGTCAGCAATAAAGGGTCGAGATTACAAAATAAATATGAACGACTTTGTCCTAAGCTTTGGTAATTATTTTGTACTCCGATAGAATTATAAACACAATCCGGAGTTAATAGAGTTAGAAATCCACGATTGTGCCTGAAAGATCATGGCCACGTATTTACCGTAGGTACCTGAGTGGAATTAAATATTGATATTTAAATGATCTCTTCTTTAATGAGGACCGCATTTGCAGAAACAACGATGGTATCTAAGTAAGTTTACATTTGAACGCGAAACACAATACTTGTAACTACTTACAACACAATCCATACCCATTATTTAAAAAAGTACTGAGTTACCTAGCTCCAACCTGTCGGGTGAGGATGCTTAGTCCTATTTCACACTCGTATGTCGTGTATTAACGTGATTTAAAAACAAAATTCAGGAATATCACCGAGTCACGCTGATACGCCATCGCCATAACGATAATACTGAAATTATGGAGCTCTATAGACATTCTGTCGTATAAATGCAAATTTCCTTCGAAACACATTTTCTAAATTCTCCTGGGAGTCTTGAGGCCTATCAAAATACGTACCTACCGCGAACGATGTTTGAAATCTGTTCATTAGTTTTGAATTACCCAGTGGCTTAGAGCGGATACAATCAGCGCCTGTTGTAGGTGGATCAGCGGAAAAAGAAGTGTGATGTTTGCAGGCGTTTTATTTTTATCACAGCGTTTATTTTTTCTTAAAAGATACGGTAAGTGTTAATATGACAAATGATAAAAAAAGTAAATATGACCTCAAGATGGCGAAGATGGTCATATTTTTCAAGAATTGCGGCGTTTTTTTTAGTTTTGTTTTAAGCACAAGGAATTTGATTTACTTTAATTGCGTCTTCCCATTTTCTCTGTGGATGTCAAACGAAAAGACCAAACAAAATAAATTAATACCTTAAGTCGCTAATTTCTGTGTTTAAATTAGTTTGTTTGAATGTGAGTAAGTTAGTACCTAGGTAGGCATGAGTTTTTTTATTAGAAAGAAATATTTATTTTCTCACCTACCTCTATATCTACTCCAAATGACGCAGATAAACGCTCATGTATATCAAAGTGAAAAAATCAGACAACGCAGCTTAACATCAACAGTTAAATAAATTTTAATTCGTTGACTGTACTAAAATCGTTAAATTCGCCAAATGTTAAATTCCTCTCAAAAATTATACGGTAAAACTGCTTAGCTCTACACAAAAAGTTACGTCAGTTAAAATAAAATAGGTACACCTGCGCTGATCTATTTTAATTTAATGAAGCCACACTCCCTCCAAACGACATATCAGTGCAAACTGAGAATAATTTTGCTGCACTATTTTGCAGAGAAACAAAAGGATTTTATCCATATCATTTTTACAATGGGCCTCCGCGAAGTATCATCTGAATCTATTAATTTTTTAAATGGGTCATTGTCATAACCCTAAAAAAACATGTCCATTTGTAATATATAAGACATTTTTAATAATTGCATTTAATTTACATCATAACTATAAAGTACAGGAAACGTACTAGACTATACTATATCGTATTTTCTATAAATGTAATATTTGTTTTGTTTATCACCACAAATGTAACTGAAAGTCCACTTCGGTGGACTGTCCGGGTTCCACCTGTTAATAGAATGTGGCTTTAAAAAATACATCTCTTTTACTATTGTACAAAAATGCCATTTTTCCCTAATCTTTATATGATTTCTATTTGACATTTATAGGATTTAAAAAATTAGATGGAAATAAAACACATTTTTTGCATCATTGAATCTTGTCACAGCATTTTTTGTCTTTTTGGTGGACATTACTTTAAATTCTAGAAAAATTAGGGAAATGCCAAATGAATAGACCGGGACATATAATTTAACTAATTCACTATCGTACTATCCCTGTTAGCATCCATTTTGCCGTGACTTGTGCGCAGCAGACGATATTGTTGTGTTAACAAGAATATTTGGTGGTGTCAATGTTGAATTGTCTTTCCGGTTACTGCTGTATTTTGTAAGTACATCGCTATAAATCCACCAAACGTTTTTAACAATTAGTTAAGCAATCAAACATCGTAAATATGCCTTGCCTTTTGAATAATCCTTTAAATGGTTGGTGTTGTGAATGATATTGCCAAAAAAGTCCATTCGGTCGACGTCTTTTTGGTGGACTTTTTGTGCACCCAAACGATAAATGATTATATTTTGATTGATTCTTGTACTTTGGTTTAATTTTTTATTATAACTTTAAAAACTAGCTTCTGATTCCTTTTTTGTTATATCCGTAAATGACTAGTGACTGAATACTGAATGTTTAAACGTTAATTCTGTAAAGGTAAAAAAAACTGTAGAAGATTTAACAAAAACATACAAAATAAGCTTTGGAGGGAAAATGGAATGATGCACGACGATGCAGAAAAAAAATCAATATACAAAAAGAAACTTAAAAGTACATCGCACGCAAAATACCGCCTTCCATTCCAATTATTTTAGTACCATGAAATGGGTGAACGTATTGCAGTGAAAAACAGAAGAATGTTTAAAGCAAAGAAACTTACTTACTTAGAAAGAAGTTGATGACTTTAGAATGCAGCAACCATTAAAAATTAGTGAGTGCAGTCTGTTTGTTGATTGAAAAAAATGTTCATAAAAGTATACAATTTTTGGACGTATATTCTGAAAGTTCGGATACGTCAACGTTAAAACCAGGAAGAGCCACCAAACCCCCACTTTCATACATGCTTCTTGAAGACTTGAAGGCTTCCTAGTCTTCGGAGGACGAAGGCATATTCTGTCCACCGAAAAGAATTGTCATTTCGGTAGACAGACACAAAATATTTTTTATATACTTTTTGAATGTATTTACGTGTCTGATTGTTCATGATTATGAGAATATATCTTGAACGTTATTATTGTTTAAGATGTTTACCGCTTTTTGTTTTGTTTATTTATTATTAATTAACATAATTAGTCCACTCGGTGGACATATTAGTCTTTTCTGTGGAACCGAAATATCGTTATTTCGTTTTAAATCGTTTTTTTCGAATAATTGATCTCTGAATGATACTCAGTTCTGTTGCAAGTTAGAGTAAGAGTCGTAATATACCTTTGATTTTTATAAATCACGTGTTTCATTTTTTGGCGAAAAAAATTGCCAGGCTTGACAATGACCCAAATACCTCTTAGCGCAAAACCCTACACTTAGTGTCTTGGCAGCCTAGTGCCGATGCATAATACATATTGCATCAAAGAGATTCTTGCTTCGGAACCACTGCCTTGTAATTAGTATTCCAAATACAACTCACAACGGAAAATGCAAGATAAACTGTGCCCATTTCGCATTCTATCATACAGATATTCGATTACATTTGGAATATTGTATGCATGCCTCGTGTTGAAATTGACGTGACGATAATGCCGTATCTTCCTCTCACGATACTGGCGATGACCGAGTACTGCTGCATTCCATTTGTTATAACATATTGTAATAATTACGGATTGATAAGGTCAATTACTTCAATGCAGTAAGTATTATGTGTATGTGTTACGACACTGAGATAAAGAGAGATTGAGACTAAGAGGTATACCTATCTAGACAATGAGAACAAACACTTAACAAGTATTGTGAAAAAAAAAGAATGTATTTAGCTTACGCGTTAAATGAGAAAAAACAGCTCGTTCAAACGTCACTTGAGAGCTAACTCGATCTATTCGGGTGCAGGTGTTGAGTGCGCCCATTAATTTTCCGCTAATTTGACGCTAGTATTGCTAGCTCGTACCTTTACAAGTAGAAATTTTAGGTGGATATCTATATCTAGATCAAATTGTCCCTCTACGTCGTAGAATAGTTCAAATTCAAATTATTCAGTTCCGGGAATCTTAACTTATGTGCGTTCAATCACACCATTATTTCCAAATAGGGCACGCAAAGCACATAAAACGCCACACAAATAAATCCGTGCCCATTTGCGCTTCGTGGCTACTTCTAGCATATTTCTATGGTTTTCTCAGAAGAGTAAAATATGGTTCCTTTACATTTGGAAGAGTTGATTCACTGCCACGGAAACCGCAGTGAAGTTTGGGGCTACATCAATAAAATACAACATATTGGGTCAGATTCAAAGGTTATTTCAAAAAATACTAAGAGTATATTTACTAACGCCATTAAATTCAAAACTTTACCGTTATACTTATAATGCATATCTTGAATGCATTGCTGTGTAGTTAGTCATTCTTCACTTTTTCATTTTTTCTATTATTTCGTATATGTTTCACTGCTTCGACTCAAAAGCTTGAGTCATAATAGATCTCAAATTTGTTGGTACAATTCAAGTCCATTAATACCACCACCGCCAGGCTAATATTTGACTATAGTTAAAATACTCATCGTTAGCAATGCAGTAAGTAAGTAGGTATACAAAATGTTTGGTTCAGTCAAAATTTTCCTGTCCACCAACTACCAAATCAATTTGTGACGGTCGAGGCTGAATTTCCGTATTAATTATAAGTTTCTTGTCAGTCGAGTTTGATTTCTCCAATTTACGTCAAAGTTTATAATTTCAATTTACACCTGATGAACTGGGTGGTGACAAGTCAATCATCAACTGGGAGTCAATAATACCCTCCGGTATACGAAGCCTAATTGAATCGCGATATGTAAAGATTATTAATGCTTGGTTGGAGAAGTAAGATTATAAAGTTTCTCGATGAACGTCGCCAGAAATCAATAAATTTCATTGAAAACGGTGCTTTTCTGATCGTTTTCACGAACGTCACCACTGTTTTTGTGGTCTGCGATCATTACCAATGCAGCTTTAAGCTATATTTCAAATCACATTATTGTCAGCAGCTAGCTAATAGTAATTGACTCTCAGCCAAGTTTCGAGGTACAGCACTTACCACAACTACGAGCAAGTAAGTACATTAGGTTCGCATTTATCCTCGTGAGTGTAGGTAAATAACTTTGCAACCCTGTTCAAAGAAGGCATGTGCAAGGAATTCCATTCCTACTCTCCATAGAGTAACGGTCGAAACTTTTCCACTATCAAGAGGAAACCAATACCTCGTTTTAAATAAGTTTTAACGAGTCCGCTCATAGTTGCAAAGTTTACAGGGGCAGAATTCGTTGCAAGTATCTTAAATTTACGTAGAGCTTGTGAAATCCATAGTTGTGTACCTATTCTGAATAATTATTATTTAGGCTATAATATAACAAACAATGGAAACACGACGGAGGGGCTGTCTGCTGATGTGATGATATATAGATAAATGTTATCCAACGTTTACATTGCATCTAAAACCATTTCGATCAATGGTTTTAATTCTACTTTTATTTTCACAATATTGAATTTTATTGAACGAGAATCAAAATATATGAATGAATTTCTTTCTGTACACTTAGAGGTGATTGTGCTATTAAAACAATGTTTTGTATTTTATATAAATACTAGCTGACCCGGGGAACTTCGTACCGCCTTAGCGTAGCTTTGATGCACTACTTTATTTTGTATTTTTCAATTTTTCTGAGAGATTTTCTTAACATTTTTTTCTGTAAGAACCTTCTACAGAGTATTAGAAAACTACAAAAAAAAAGAATCAGCCAAATCGGTCTAGCCGTTTTCATGTTATAGCGTGACAACGAGAAACGGGTTTCATTTATACATATATATACATAGATTAAACGATATTAAAATTTTTAGAATAGATTAAAATTTCGATGATACCTACATAAAATGTTTCCTAGATTTCATACTCGAATACTTGACAGAACACTCCACTAGGAGATAACAATTCCGACCGCTGTATTAAATTTCAAAAGTAATCATAGTACCAAAGCCTTTATGAACGTACGAAATATAAAAATTGAACAAGAATTCAATAAATTGTTTTCGCAAAACCGTAAAAGCTGTTGTAAGAGTAAATAGACGGGGATGATCCGCCGGGGGCGGCCGGAGTGGAAACGCGGCCGTATCTGATCTACATTTAATTACTAACCAGCACGTGTAATTTGGCTAGATATAATTTTAGACGGCGCGGGCAAGTTTCCATTGAAGTACGCCAGTCCACTTATTGTCGGTATCGAGTGAAACAATGGCTCTCCCGGCATCTCTATGGAGGAGGCTAACCCCTACAAAAGCCCTAGAGGATTCCAGTGGGAAATTGGAAACTGCGTTCTTTGAGTCTGTCTACCGCGTCATTTATATAACAGGTGGATAATTGCAGGAACGAGAAATTCCTTTAACTCTATTGAGAAGAAATCCCATTATGAAATCCTGTTATTGCACGACTGAGGGTTTTTTGTTCTGTTTGCGAAGCTCGGTAAATCCGCGCTATTTATTCTGCCTGAACAAGCCGCAGCATAGAACTAAATAAAGTTGTAGTGTCTATCTGAAGTAAATTGCAGCGGTTCCCTTGCATAAATCATAAAAAGTAAATGTTTTTCCTCAGCCATACAATTTAAGTTCACCTCTTGTTTTCTCGTGTCGCCTGTCGAAAATTACCTTAACGCCAAAAAATCTCCATCAACATTCCCAGTTCCTAACAGTTTTGACAAAAGCGATTGATGTTGTTATAATATGAGTTGATAGGTTCATCATCCTCTGCTTTGTTGTAAGGTTGGTCAAACGTAGACAATGGGTTAGGATATCAGCTGTACAGCAGCTGGGTGAAACTGATGATGACGCTGTTCGGGGCCGGAGAGACCTGGTACCTGGTGAGCATTTACCATCTGCTGGACATCTTCATCGAACAACTGAACGTCATGGTCATACAGTTCACGGCTTTGATCAGGTTTAAAAGCAAGGTAAGGTCCAGCAACTACTAAATGTTCGACAGCTTACCTAATTCCAACGATCGGCATCTTGCTCTTAATTTTTATTGCTATTGGAATAGGCCTGAAAATGTCAATCATTGGGATAGTGTCAGGCCTTTGGTCCTTTATGTTAAGGGCTGTCGTGCTATTCCCGAATGTAATAAACTGAACGAGTGGAGAACAATAATACAACTGTAGGTAGGCACTTTGATCAACCAGTGCGAGTGCGGGTTCATAGATTTTCCAATTTTATTCCACTAACTATTTAGTAAGTACGAGTAGAAAATCTATGAACTCTATCTCGCACTGGTAATAGTGAACAGGCCTTTAGGATTACTACTTTACGAGACTGACAAATAATAATTCTTTTCTCGAGTTATCCGCTTTAGTATCGCTTTTGTTCTTAAACATCTCAAAGAGTAAGTAACCGAAACTTGAATAAATAGTGAAGTACCTATGTTTTTAGAGAAAATATGAGCACGTCTACAAAAACTTGGCTGCCTCTATGAAATCACCGAACTTCGACACATCGACTCCAGCTAGACTGGCTCTTGTGGAATATTGGCGGCGGAGAAGCGAGAAATATCTGAAGTTGATTTACGGATTGGGCACCTGTACTTTAATTATGTGGTGGGTTGGTAATGAAATCCAAAAATAAACTAGTGATGATGACACTTTATCTATTTCCTAACGAAACGCCCTGAGAAAAACCTACTTAAATCATTTCTTAGGGACCATAATTTTATCTACATCTACACAATTAGTTTTTCTATGTGTAACGATCGTTACCCATATTTTAAAAGCCGTTTCTAAGAGCACCACCATTAAAATATAGAAGAAAAAAAAACAAAATCATACCACGGTAATTCTTGAGAATTATTATTCCCCTGGCTATACTTATTTTAAAAAATATCGATCAATTTGCAACTAAATACGATTTTGATTAATGCGTAATAATGACCCTTAAATAGGCACCACTTTCTTATAATTTGTCTATAATTGAGCCAAAAATCATCGCCAGGGGAATGAGAAGTCTCAAGAAACACCCACCAACGGCTGAAATCCTATCTATGTAAAAATTTATTTAAAATAAATTGGCTTAAGTAACCATGATACATTTTTTTGTACTAGCTTCTTAATTGCAATGTACTTTATGTGACTACTTAGTCACTAATCTTAGCATGAAATCAAAATTGTAACCATATTTCGTTCTTTTGTTTTCTTTTAGGTTCGTGTATCCTTTAATAGACGACGTGGACTGCAATTTGATGGTGGCTGTGCGACTTCCCGTGGACTATTGCACTCCCGTCCGCTACCCGATAGCATTCCTGACTTCTATGATCGCCTTCTGTTACGTCGCCTACTTTGTCATGACGAATGATGTCATCATGCAATCTCACCTCATGCATCTTCTTTGCCAGTACGCAGTCCTGATAGATTGCTTCGAGAACATTCTAGTCGATTGCGAGAAGGATTTCATGGGTGAATGTTTTACATTAATACTTGCTTATAGCTATATAGGGTGCAAAGTTCACGTCACGGATTTATCTTATTACATACTAATTAGACGCTTTAAAGAGTAGTTTTATTGTATTCCTGACAGTTAATTGACTTGTTTTTTTTTTAGGAATAAGCCGCTCCAAGTTGATTGGCAACAGCGGTTTCAGGATGAAGTATTTAAAAAGACTGGGTTGTCTTGTAGATCAGCATAAATTTATTTTGAAGTAAAATTTTCGTTCGTTATAATTAGGTCATACTTATGAAAGATTTATAAAAATGACATGTACATTGTGGACATACTGAACGACTCAATTTGATTATTTTTGCTGGAAACGAACCTTAATGCAGTAAACTTGGTGTAGAGTTTAGTGTACAGCTAGCTAGCTGATATCGAGCAACATTAACCCTAACCATTTATTTTTTACATTTGGGAACACTGTGGGATTTCAAATACTGGAAATCAATCTTGAATTTAAAGTTAAATGTGATGTAATTCTATGAAATACCTTATTAATGTCACAGTAAATTCAAAATAGTTAAGGATCTCGCAAACAAAATAGCTTACCAGCTTTAGTTTTAGATTATTAAACATCTCTGACTGTACTGAGAGATTTGCGTTCTATTTACTCTGACAAAGTAAACGTCCTGTATGCTGATGGAGTTTTAAATATAGTACCGGGTAGAATTAAACGGCAGACTTTCCCAGCAATGGAGTAGGATTATTTAACTCTAGCGCTTTATTTTCCAATAAACTCTACTGACATTCGCAGCCGTTTCCAAGTAATAACTTGATAAAAAAACTTTGTTAACGAATTAATTCAGTCGTAAATACATTCAGAGTTCCCAATTTGTATAAAAACTTACAATTGAATAAAAATCTGCCGTTTTAGGGAAATTGAGCAAATAATGGTTTGGGCTAGTTTGCCTTTCGGATTGTTTTTTTTTTTCGATTTCTGCATTGGCATCTGATGTAAATTTACAAAAATGCTTGACAATCCCTTTATGCTTATGGTCACGAAAAACCTATGCGCGTAAAATGCGTGCGCCACGCGCGATGCTTCTGGACGCGATCACGCGATGTATTGGTGCCTGGTATATCTCTAAAGCGCGAATCATTTTGCGCGAAATGTATTGCGACAAATTTGCTCCTTCTAGACAAGGTCTAAGAATTGTCAACCGAGTCCATAGAGGATAGAACCTATAGAGAAACAATGTTCGCAACCCCGGTCCGCAAATAGTTTGTTGATTTCAACATACTAAACGTCACCGTCAGAAACTGTACAGAGCCAATAACCGTAGAGAAAAAGGCACTAGCGTTACGCGCGATCTTGGACCGGCCAATAAGAGCACAGCGATCACTTCAATTGTTTTGCGGAATAATTTCCGAACAACCAAGATGACATTAGTACTCTATAGGTTCTATCCTCAATGACCGAGTCCTTTACATTATGTACATTTTATCCGTCGTGTAAATATTTTTATAATGAGGTTTCACAGTGCTTTCCGACATTCGTACACCATTATCTCAAGTATGGTATGGTCCTACTATGGAAATTTACACAAAAAGCGACACTCGCGTAGTTCACCAATGACCCCTGAGACAGTGTTTAAATGTTTCGTATTTGAAGCATGTGTAATAAAGTGCAAGTTTTATTTCTGCATCACAGCCACACAATGGAATTGCGCAAAGTCTTAAGCGCTCCGATGTTAGCGCAAGTAATGGCCAGTGGAATGCAAATTTGCTTCGCAGGTTTCCAAGTCACGATGGTAAGATACACAATACGAGCACACTTAGTGTTTGTCATTCGATCTGTAGCTTTGATGAAAAACGAAATAGTCGACATTAATACAGAAGGGCAGAATAGTGCCAAAATACCTAACTACTATTTAGTTCCCGACTACCACAGATGATATAAAATATCCGTCCGTGGTTTAAAAGAGTCCTCAGCTCGGAATCACTTTTAATGCTTAGTTAAAATTTTATCTAATTTCCATACAACATGGTTTCAATTTTTCACCGTTAGTCAACTTAACTATTTATCTAACAACAGAGTCACAAATCAGTCCACATCATCGAAGTCGAAATCTAAATGCGTTTGAAGTAATTTTCACCATCAAATATAAATCCACACCTGCGTCTTTGAGGTCTAAGCGGGTCACTAGTGCTACGGCAATAACTCTACTTCTACGGAAATAACTCGATTTTATGTGCTAATACTATTTTCATCCATAACTACTGTTACGAAAATTTTTCAGACTATCACGGACAGTGTTTCGAAGTTCCTCATGAGCTTTCTCTACTTGGGATACAACATGTTTCAGCTGTTCACAGTCTGCCGATGGTGCGACGAAATTAAAACGCAGGTCAGAGATGCTCTGTTAAGATTAGGTTTATACTGTTAATTAACTTCTATTTTCTATCACTTCAAGATTACAATCTCACGGTTTCTTAACAACTGAGGATGATACTTTAGCGTAGGGAGAAATGTTAAAATGGAAAAGAACCTGAATATAACACACAATGTTTTTACAAGAACTTGATGCTTACTTCTTGTGTCATTAGGTACTCTTTATTCTGAAGACATTTCGCAAACACCATCCATATCCCTGGATGACATCATAGAAAACCTCAATGTTATGTTTCACGTTTCAATGAACAAGGGGTTCATCAACGTACATAAACAAATTTCTTATATGAATCCAGGCACAAAGGCATTGGTGCTATTCTGTAACGTACGTTGTGAGGACTGTTTGAAAAATGCTTAGCTTGTTTGGTCATTATAGAGAGGACGGATGAAAGAAGATTTACTAAGTAGATTAGATAGGAGAAGTGTGGATGGATGTGTTGGGAGGAGAAGACCAAGACAGACGATCCGTGAACAAATCGGGGACGTTTTTAGAAAAATAAGTCAGGTCAAGAGTACCCGAAACCGACGAGCTTGTATAAAGAGAGTAATAAATGTTGATGAAGCAAAAAGGTGTGTCACGATCGTAGCGAGTGAAACAGAGTGGTCTCTGCCTACCCCTTTGGGAAAGAGGCGTGACGGTATGTATGTATATGGAAGACCGTAGCGTCATATAGCATGAGCATGGAGAATTTGACAGTTCGATGGCTTATCGATTGCCCCTTTAATTTCGGAGCTAAATAGGGCCTCCATTCCATCTCAAACTGTTCCATATCAGTAATACTCTTGCTTTGTCACTTGGCCAATAAATTTCGCAGAGTGTGAAAGTTGGTGATGCGCTGTACTGCTCGGGCTGGGAGTGCGGGCTGGCGACGGTCCCGGGCGTGCGCCGGCGCCTGCTGCTGGTGGCCATGCGCGCCAACAAGCCGCTCGTGCTCACCGCCGGCGGCCTCTACGACCTCTCGCTTAGTTCGTTCGCTGACGTGAGTGTCGATAACATCGCACGGACATACATCACGGCTGTTTTCTCAAATGTAGTAGTCAGAAGACTTGACTTGTTCACGTTTCGCAGCCACTTCTAGCATATTTTTTAGGTTTTGGGTTCACTCGTAGTTACAGGTTGCTAGCCTGTCGCCTGAAATATACCTTAACCTATATCATTAGTCGCTCGTACGACATCTACAGAAGAAATGGACATTCTAAACCCCACACCTCTTGGCAGATATACTTACGTGACAACATTATAGGGTAGTGGAACCAAAAGATGAACACCCCCCAGAAGTTGAACGTTTGGCCTTAATTAAATAGTGGCACATTTTATACGCCTTAAAATATTTTTTCATAATGCAGCAACACTTTGCCGAGGTGAAAAACATAATTCAAGAAAAGTTACATCACGGACGTGACCGTGAGCGATCTTCGCGTCTTGGATTCCGGTCAAAAGTGCCAGTTGTATGGAATCCTTATTAAAAAAAGAGCCTCACATTTTAAGCTTTTAATTGCATATCAAATTGAATAATGCATTGATTAACATATTTATGCTTGGTATGTATTCTCGACTATATCTTTAAAATTATTGTAAATAAACAAAATGTTTTTTTGTATTATTTAACGAGTAATTTGCTGTTCAAGTAATGGTTCCAAAATCAGAGGTATGAGCTAATAGTTGAACGGCGTTCAACTATCGGGCAAACTGGTATTTTTACAAATGCGTTTATAAAATCACACGAAAAAGATAGACTCGCCGATTAAAGCTCAAATTAATTGTATAATTGTCGTAGATTTTTTAACCAAAAGTTGAACAAAGTATTTTGATGTTATGGCAAAGAAATTCGATATTTTTGTTGTATGGGAATCGCGACTGTTCAACTATTATTTCACAACCAAAAGTTGAACTAGTAATTTTACTAGTTCAACTTTTGGTTTCTATTTCAATAGATGAACATTGAACTAATTAAATTGGTTTATCTTATAGATTTCTTTACCATAACTTGAACTACTAAAATTTTGTCGTTCACGTTTGGGGCAGGGTATCCATATGAACATTTTTATCAAGGTAATATTCCAATAATTATTTTTGAAAAATAAGTTAAAAAATTTAACATACATACATACTATTACATACATAACACCTGTATTCTTAAATGGAGATGGCTGAGCACACGAAACGCTTCATATACATTCATATTTCCTATTACTTTACTATCAATATACTAGTTCATCTTTTGGGTCAATTCGTTCATAAATAGGGCACATCGTTCAACTTTAGGGCATTTTGCCCAAGTTGCGCAAAAATATTTTTTATTTATTCGTTTGTATGTAATACATAGGTTTTAAGTAGTGAAATGCAAAGTCGACTATGTGTTTAGTGTTGCTAAAAAAAATCACTGTCATACATGACTTACAACACTGCGAAAAAAAAGTTCAAAGAGTGGTAGTCGCTTAATCGTTCAACTTTTGGTTCCACTACCCTACTACGACAACAGTAACAAGATTATAACCCGAGCAAAAATGTATATTTATTCCTCATTATCATTCATACCATTAATTCAACCTACACCCTACACTATACAAAATAGAGATGAAAATGATGAATCTATACTAATATTATAAAGCGGAAGAGTTTGTTTGTTTGTTTCAACGCGCTAATCTCAGGAACTACTGGTCCGAATTGAAAAAATCTTATTGTGTTGGATAGACCATTTATCGAGGAAGGCTTTAAGCTATATAACATTACGCTGCAACTAATTGGAGCGAAGAGACACAGCAAAATGTTGAAAAAACGGGGGAAATTACCCTAAGTCACTATTCCACACGGACGGAGTCGCGGGCACAGCTATTTTAAGATATTCGCAGAAATATTGGTTACAGGTTTGCTAGATCCATGTCTATCAATTATCAAGTTAGATTACACACAAGTCCACGTAACAAACAAGGGAATTGTCATAGTTGTCTGTAATAGGTAGGTATACGGTATACTGTTTAAACAACAGGGCACAAAAGACAGTAACTTACAGGCTAAGTAATAGATTGTTTAAGGATAGGTAAGTATTCTTTTTGTTTCAGTTGGTGAAAACATCGTACACCGCTCTCACAGTATTACTGCGCCTGCGTTACGATTGAGAAACGTAACATTTTAGAAGAAAGTAAATAGCACTAGCACCTCGCTTTGTTCGGATTCAGAAAGACGTACGGACCTATGCATCTGATGTAGAAGCACAATTAGAAATGTATGTTGCGAACAAAAATCGTTCATAAAAATGTAACTTTCCTGTGCATTGAACTCAAAATAAATATGATATACGTAAAATACCACTGTTTTTATAAATTGAAGATTAATTACATTATGTAGACAGTTTAATTGTCCGGCGCAATGAGCTATCAATTACTTACCGGTGCTCAAACCGCTTGGACCTCAATTTCTTACCGCCGTAAGCGTAAGTTACCGGTGTACAAGAATTGGTGACACGAAGAACCTGCTCCAAAGAGGTACATGTCGGAAGGTGATGGTTTCCTCGTCGAGTGCCCAAGAGTGATTATAGTTCCTATTCGGACCCATACTTAGGCTGCTGTACTGTGACCAACGATCAAAGACCTCGAAAATTTTGGGATCGGCCGATGTATTTTTTTCATCAGGTGACCATGTTGCTGGCACGACGACAGCAACGATCAAATTTCACTGCAAACTAAATCTGATAATGATTCAGGAAATCATTAGAGACGGTAATAATATAGTGGTAATTAAACAAATATCAATGCTCGAGGACGGAACGTTAATTCCCGTTCAAATTTCATAAATGCTAGTATCTGATCTACATTTAATTACTAACCAGGTTTAATTGCGCTGAAGTAAATTTAGACGATCGTAGGTTTCTTCACAAATCAGTTTTCTTACAACCGTATCGCGTGTAGCAATGGGTCTTTTGGGCACTCTGTGGATGAAACTAACTCCAACTAAAGCCTTGGAGGCGTCCAGCGGGAAAATGGAAACGGCTTTTTTTGAGTCGACTTACCGCGTCATTTACGCAACAGGTAAAAAATTGTCTACCTCAGCGCTTTGGGAGTATAATTACATAAATAACCACTTTCAATCAGGACCTGTAGTGGAGATAGTACAACGCCAGCGATTTTTTAAGACTTTATATAGGATTGTCTCACGAATTTTTTTTTATAGAGATCTCGGATCACTAATAATACACATTTGTGACATACGTACTAATTAAAAATTAGTGGTTTCATATTCGATATCGGTATCTTCTTATATTCGCTTCGAAAGACGCGCCCTCTGATGAAACATCGATTTGCTAAAGAATGTTTAATTCCTGAGTGTCCTGCGTCCGTACAAATAAGTAAATGAAAATACAGATAGGTTTAAAAAAAAAACATATTATAAATTCCAGGGCTAGTTTTGTATATTATCACCGCGGGGAGGGTGTTACGCTCTGTATATCTTGCTTCTAGAACAGTTTCATTTTAAGGATGGTCTTACGCTGAGCGAGGGATAGGGTACCGAGTGTACAGCAACACCGTGAAGCTGATGATTATCCTGTTCGCGCTCGGGGAGACCTGGTACTTGGCCACCAACTACAACTCCCTCGACGTTTTCGTCGAGCTGTTAAACGTCATGGTTATACAAGCGACCGCTTTGTTCAGATTTAAGCACATGGTGAGTATTAACCTTGTTCTTGAACTGGATATTTGAGGAAAAACATAGAGCTGAACTGAGTCTTTCTTCTTTTTAACGAAAGAATTGAGCATTACGGTTAATTAAAATTGGTTGTCAACTATCCACGCTAAGATGGTCTTAGCGCGAGGAAAAGTTTCTAAATAAAAGGAAAAAATGTGATCCCACTTGGTACTTTTTAAGTAGATACCTAATGGCAGAAAGAAACAGAAATAATTTCTACTATGGAGTGGACCTTCTTGTACGTAATACTCTAACTATACCTAAGTAATTCTGTGGTATAGATTTACAAAATAGAATGCAATAAGTAGGTGGAAAAAAGAAACTTGTCTGAGCACGCAGTTCAAACTCACTACATTAGGCCTCATTCTGCTTTGTACTGACAAAAAATTTTTTTTTTATTTATTCAATAAAAATTATCTTTAACTTCAATTTCTTATAGAGAGATCACCAGCACATTTACAAGAAATTGGCGGCCACGATGGAAGCGCCCACTTTTGACATTTCGAGTCGCGCGAGGCTTGCTTTAGTAGAGAACTGGCGACTGAGGAGCGAGAGATACCTGAAGTTGATAATTGGACTGGGCTCCTGCACTTTAGCTGTCTGGTAATAACGCGATTAATGTAATTATTCATCCTTTCAGTTATAGTAGAGGATCCCGCCATACAACGACCTTCACCGAGCTGGTTAATGGATCAAACACATTTTTTATGTAATTTAATATATCAATTAAAATATTGTATATGGGTTGCCTAGCAAATTTCAGTCCAGGATAAAAAAAAAAACTATTTCACCAGTTTGCTTAATGGATAAATTTTATACCAATCGAAAGTATGCATCCCGTAATTCCCGTAGTAGGTATATGCAAAAGTTAGGTTGCTTATTTTTTCCGGTAGCTGTAGCAAAAGCTCGTTGTATGGCGGGATCTTAGGCTATTAAGTACTATTGTCATGGGTAAACAAGGTGCTAGAAAATCTGATCCGGATTTTTGAAGATCGATTATTTACATACAATTACGCCTAACTGTGTTCCCAAACGGGATAGGCACTAGGCCGAGCACAGAAATCGTGACATAGACAAAATCATGACTATTTCAAGTTTCAAGGCCACTTGTAGCATTTTTTTTAGGATCTGAGTAGCTTTTTAAAGTCTTCCTGTGTTCTGCCTACTCCATTTGGGAATACCAGGGTGATTCTGTTGTAATTTACGTTTAGGTATATCTATCCTTTGATAGACGACTTCGAATGCAACCTGACGGTGCCCCTGCACCTGCCCTTGGACTACTGCACGCCAGTTCTGTATCCCGTGGTGTACCTGATAACAACAATAGCCTTCAACTACACAGCTTTCTTCATCATGACCAACGACGTAATCCTGCAAGCTCACCTCATGCATCTTCTGTGCCAGTACGAGGTTCTCGTCGATTGTTTCGAGAACATTCTAATCGACTGCGACGAACATTTCAAAGGTGAACGAACCTGAAAGATTTACATGACCTTGCTAATTAAAAACGGCTGCTAATTACTCAGGGCTGAACTCACTGGAGTTCAAATTATGGTTCAGATTTTTCCCGAAAGATTTAACACGATATTTCGAACTCTTTGTGGATCAATTGATTTATCCATCAATGAATGAATGTTAATTGTTTTACTGATCTCCTTAAATTAGCTACTTAAGACATTAGTGCTAAACAAAGGCGTCTTAACATCGATTTAACCAAAAGAATATCATCAACTTTTGCCTTGGAATAAGTCACTATTATTTTTACCGCTTTTTTGACATTGAATTTGATTTACTTGCGAGTAAAGATTTTGTTCTCGTTTAGTAGAATATGGCCTAAAACATCAAGTAAGTAGTTGTTCATTTCCAAGCTCATCATGACCTATAACTCGCAAAATTAATTAAAGTTTCATTGTTTTACGATTAAATAATACCACACTTACCTACCAATTAGTAACTTATTTTCAGGTATCAGCCGGCATAATCTGATTAACAACAGCAACTTCAGGCTGAAGTATCTGGAACGACTGGGCCGAATGGTCGATCAACACAAGCTCATTTTAAAGTAAGTATTCATTGTCGTCATGTTTCTAAGAAATGGCTGTGACTAATTAGGAATAGGTACGGTCAACACCGGCGACGTTGGTGCTAAGGCGATAGTAGTAGGTCTGCTTACGTAGGTAATTATTTTGAAAGCCAAATCTCACATAACAAAATATGACAAATACCTGAAACTGTTGTAAATAGTATACCTGTAGTGTGTCTTTTCTTACATTGATAGAGTGTCGTTCTTCTCATCAAAGCATTTTTGAAATTTCAAAAACTGTTATTCTCCTCACACTATCATTATCCTCAACCACATTGTTTAAGTACTTTTTTTTATTTTATAGGCTTCAGCGACACGTGCCTCTTTTACACACATACATACATCACGCCTGCATTCCCGAATGGGATACGCAGAGCACACGAAATGCTACGTGGACAAAACCATTTCACGTTTTGTATTTGGACGCCAACTGAGTACCCATTCAATTGAGAAATAGGTAACCCCATGTCACCTATACCACACCACTACATTTTTTATTAAAAACCAAGTGATACTTCAGTGCGAAATAAAGTATAATACAAAGGAATTGGACCTGGTTACCCTGGAACTGCTAAACGTGGCACTGGATTTTTGAATTCACGTGCCCTGCCTACCCCTTTTGGGAATACGGGCGTGAGAATACGTATGTATGTTTGTACAAAGGAATTGCGTTTTCTACGTAGGTAGTCTTCGCTGAAGTACATGAAGTACCCAGCGAATAACAGTTGTTGTAAACAATACGTCTCCGTGGGCGCTCAGGCGACACAGTCTAATTTGAAAGCACGAGTTCATACCTACTTAAATGATGTACGCATTGCTACGGAAAATTATACTTGTTTGTCAATCGAGATGAGCCGTAACTGATTCGTTTAAGTACACCAAAATCTACGTATCCAATCCATGTATGGATATTTAACTAAAACCACAAAACAAAATCGTACAGAAGTCAATCAAGTGTATGGAATAAGATGAAAATATGAAATTATTTATTTGCTTTAAACATGGTAAGTATAAAAAGTTGTAAGGAAATGTTTTTGAGCCGTGACATGTTTAGCCAAATAGCATGTAAGTTTTTATTTTCTATCAAAGTAAATGAGGTACTTAACGCTGCACTTCTTGATTACAAGTTTTATATTCATTAGTCAGATATATTTACTGTAGGTACAAAATTCGTTTTTTTTTTCGTATCATGTTTGGATTCATGATTATTAATATAAATTATAATTATTATTATTTTATTTTCCTATTATTGTATATTATTATGATGTGATTTATGAAATTTATAAACTTCCGTAAGATTCCAAACGGCAGACAATTAGTATTATTTTACGGCCGCTTTTTCGTAAAATAATCAATTTACTTTAGGTTAGATTATGTTAAGATTATATTAAATACTCCAAAAATTGTGGGCGTAAAAATATTTTTTGTCTCCCTTTTGGAAGCTTACGAAAGTTTATAAACTTCTTAGGAAATTTAAAACTTACGGAATGTGTTATTTTCCGGTGACATATAGGTACGTGTGTGTGCGCGGTGTCTATGTGTGCGTTGCTCGAGCGCACTTTATACGAAGATTGACTTCTGTACTTTCCGCGTTTTGTGTTTCCCAGGCTCTTACTAAAGTTATGGATTTTACTTGGAGATAGCGCGCAGTTTGGGGAATAACTTAGGACTTTGTAACGCCAGAATTATTTTACGGCGCGCCCTCCAATTTACTTTATCCCCAAGTCTGGTCCTTTTCAACTTACGATCTCAAAACTGAAAGTAATAACAGAGTTTTCTTAATACACAATGAGTGATTTAATTCGTTTAAGGGTGAAGGTGGTCTCAACTCTCGGGAACTTTCTGAAATAGTCTCTGTTATTTTATCGGTTAATTGTAATTAAAGAAGGAACTGTAGCCTGGAGGAATATTTAATCGGTCTTCTGATTTTCAGATAAATATTTCAGTGTTATACAAATAAGTCTTTATTTTCAATTTGGCTTGGACTCTAGTCTTTTAGAATCTCAAGATGAATACATACCTTTCATGCATATACATACCAAGTTGGCATTCAAACTGACAAAACTTACGTAAAGTTATTGTCAGTGGCAATCTGAATATTTAGATAAGTACGTAAAATTAGGAAACTGATGAGTATATTACATTTGTGATTATGGTTAGGTAAAGTCAAACCAATTGATATCGAAACCCAAGTAAAACGCTGTCACAGTAAACATACATACGTACATACATATTCTCTCGCCTGTAATCCCAGTAAACGTAAGTAGGTAATTAAGATTTCCTTTGCCCAGAAATACAAAGTTCTTATGACTAAATAGATTCTATGGTTAGGTGAGGAAAACTATAGGAGTAATTAGATAGAATAGAAAACAAAGTAACGGAATTGGGTTAGGATTTTACAAATGTCGCTTTTGTGCCACAGTTATACTATGGAACTGCGTACAATCCTGAGCTCTCCAATGCTGGCTCAAGTGTCCGCCAGTGCCATGCAAATTTGTTTTGCGGGGTACCAAGTCGCAACGGTAAGACCACAGCACCTGCAACCAATTTTGTAGTTCACTGCACTGAATTGCCAATATTTAATCAATCATGATCAACTTATAATAAAATTGCTAAGAGTACAGAATAAATATTTTATCAAACAAAAACGCAAAGTATAAAGGCGAGTTCATCCCATCCCTACGTAGAGATTTCTGAAAGTTCATAAATCATTCGATGTTAGAGAGGAGCAATAAACATCACGCGTGTATTCCCAAATGGGGAATACTATTTCACGTTTCATAGCCACCTATAGCATAATTTTAGGCGTAAAACATAGATCGCACAGAAAAATAAATAAATTATTACAAAAATATATTTTTATGATACAGAAATCAAATACGCTACCTACTTGAATTGTAACGAGAACAAAACTACTATGCGAAGTGTACACATACATACATACATATTCTCACGCCCATATTCCCATGAGGGGTAGGCAGAGCACATGAATTCAAAAATTATTTATTATTTTATTATGATTCCAGACGATTACAGATAGCATTACGAAGTTCCTCATGAGTTTTCTGTTCCTGGGATACAACATGTTCCAGCTGTTCGTATTCTGCCGCTGGTGTGATGAAATCAAATCACAGGTCAGAATTAAATTGTGCATTATGTGTACTGTAGTTTACCATAAAGCTTAAACAGTTCCAAAAGATTGAGACATGAAACACTGATGTAAATAAACCAGTATGAAGTGGGAAAGACTCCAATAGAGAGATCTCTCTCCAAGCAGATGTAATGCCTGGGGACCGAGGTCCATAGAGAGGAGATTGGAAGTTGTATTATGCAACCGTTAATCGAAACTTCGCTAGCGCGTTGTAGGAGCATTGAGTTCGGCTACAAGTATTTAGAAGCCAAGTACCATCAAAATAATCTTGAAGTAGCAAGGAATCAGTTGTATACCGATGGATCACGTTCTTCTTCTTCTTCAAGTGCCTCTCCAACTAGTGAAGGTTAGCGACCAACTACTGGAATTAATGTCTATCTTTAGCGAGGTGAAATAGTTCGGATGCGCTCGCTATTCCAGTCCACTCTCGGTTGCGGCGCCACGACTTCTTCCTGCGACCAACTCGTCGTTTGCCGGCTACCTTTCCCAACATGATGAGTTGCAAAAGGGATGGATCACGTTACAAATCAACTGATCCACATAATATTCTTATCTATGTTTCCGTCAGAGTGCGAATATAGGCGACGCGCTGTACTGCTCGGGCTGGGAGTGCGGGCTGGCGACGGTCCCGGGCGTGCGCCGGCGCCTGCTGCTCGTGGCCATGCGCGCCAACAAGCCGCTCGTGCTCACCGCCGGCGGCCTCTACGACCTCTCGCTCAACTCCTTTGCAAATGTGGGTATCTCTTTCCTGTTCCCACACACACATCCTCACGCCCGTATTCCCAGGAGGGGTAGGCAGAGCACATGAATTCAAAAATCCATTACCACGTTTAGCAATTTCAGGGTAATCAGATGGTAAAACATAATATTGTAGTGACAGGTTGCTAGCCCATCGCCTACAATACACTAACCCTTTCCCAGAGTCGCCTCTTACGACACCCAAGGGAAGAAAGGAGGAGGTGCTATCCTAAACCGGCACCACACGGGTAATCCTGGGTATCCTATTCCCACGAATAGGATAAAAAAATTATGGACCAGCCGGCTTAGTACCCCTTGTTCCTTGGAGATAACCATGGTGAGATAACTGGTTATCTGTGGAGATTTTTTTTCCTCAGAGATAACTAGTTATCTCCGAGGAATCGGTTTTCTTTACAGATAACTATTAAAAGAAAGCAGTTATCTGCGAGGAAATTAAAATCCTCAGAGATAACTAGTTATCTCCGAGGAATCGGTT
>BHDV01065385.1:269779-283910 GCA_005406045.1 Adoxophyes honmai
GCAGCCCCTTCTATCTAGCATAATTTTAGATTTGATAACAGGTGGAGGATGTATAACAGTGATAGGTTGCTAGCCTGTCGCTTAATTCATACCTGAACCTTGTTGAAAATTTTACAGATAACTCACGTTTATTAGATCGAGTTTTACTCGACATGTTTCCGGTTAATTCATAGCCCTTTCATCTAAAAAGTCGCGCGAAGAGAGCGGAGGCACGCAGTGCCCGTTTGGCAGCAGCAGCCGCCGCGGCTCCTAGATGAAGGGCTACGAATTAGCCCGAAACATGTCGAGCTAAACACGATTTAATAAACGTGAACTATCCGTAAAATTTTCAACATGATTGAGCCTCACGGTAGTTTAACATACCTGAACCAATTTTTTTTTTTGTAAGATAAATACAATACATATAACATGCAATGAAGATGCTACTTACCAATACTGTAAAACATCATACTTACACCACGCTTTTAATCCCAAATGGGGCAGGCAGAGCACATGAAACGTTACATTGACAAAACAATGACTAAGTATTCACGTTTCGTAGCCACTTCTAGCATATATTTTTTTCGATTTTAAGGTGGCAGGTAGGTATAATAGTGACAGGATAGCCTGTCGCATAATTTTAAGTTCGATCAATGTTAAAAAGCATTATTTTTTTTAGTGTTTTTTTTTTTAAATATAATGTCGATTTTTAATATTTAGTTACATTCTTCAATTTAATAATAAAGAGTAAATAAATGAAGAAATTGTTAAAATACATTTTTTCTTGTCAAATACAAAAAAAACACCCCTATATTCCTATTCAAAAGTGGTGGACGCAAACTGGTCCAGGGGTGGACGCGATCTGGATTTTGTGGACGCAAACTGGGTGAAACGCCTATTTCTGAAGTTTTTCTCTTTAATAAAAAACATACGATGTTTAGAACAAAACTAAAAATTTAATCTCAAAATAGACTAATATAATAATCATATGACATAAATACTTCGTAGAAATTAGTTATAGAACATTTTTATTTTTGCTGTCAAACTTGCTAACTGCACTAAATGGACGCGAACCGGCGAAATGACCCTAACTATTTTTTTTAGCATAATTACTCGTACTCTTAAAATATGAAACGTATTTATGTGCGTATGCACGTGTTTAGATACTTTAGATTATAATGTCAATGTCAATGGCCATTAAAATAATACATAACCTGTCTGTGAACTGATTTATTTTTCCAGTTGGTGAAGACATCGTACACTGCTCTCACAGTTTTGCTGCGCCTGCGTCACGATTAAGAGACAACAGAAGACAAAAATAGTGTCCTAGCACAATGAGTCTATTTTATAGTAATTTAAAGCGCATAACTAATTCTTGAACCACATTCAACGAGTCGTTAGCACAGTTTAAGATCACACGGACTTAGTCACTCAGTCTTAATGACAGATGTTGCAAATTAATACCATTCATCATTTCAACGTCACGAGTCAGAAATACGCAACAACAAAAAAATGGCACGCGGCCTTTCATGTTTTTATGCTAATGTCCACCAATTGTCCAGTGCTTATTTACATTCGCACAAAACAATCCAGCGCGATGTACCTTATTGTATTACTCAACGTCGCCTCTTCCGAATACTAATTATAAATACTGGAAATTGTTTCGGGCCTCAAAATCAAATAAACAGCTGAAGTGAACACACCGCACGGCATCAAGATGAATGTCGTTGGATATTTAATTACGCTCGCTAATCTACAGGTAAATTGCACAACTTATCTTCTGTGAAAAGTATTGATCTGGTTTTTGAACAGTTCAGCTTACTTCACAAATTAGATTCACGATTCATAAACCGATTGCGTTTCCAGTGCGAGCCTTTTATTATTTCAGTATGTTGTATACAAAATTTTAAAACTTAAATATTTTAGCTACAATTATTAAGCAGTCGATAGTTTGTCAATTTTCTTTAACACTGAACCCGTAAGTAACGTTTCAAATTACATATCTTGTAATAATTCGTTACTCTTTTTAATAACTCTCCAGAGCTTCCACCAATCGGGCGGGCCCTTGAAAGACCTGTCCGTCCGCGTGGGTGACGTGCAGAATTTAGCAGATGACTTGAGAAGGAACCCCGAATTCACCCTGGAGAGCTTCAAGCAGACCGGCTATGCACAAGTTGGCGACGTTGGCAAGTACCTCTCTCAGAACCTCCGCAACTACATGTTCGGAGGCACTGTGAACCCTGGGGAAGAAGGAGTTATTCTGACCCTCAAATACGCAGACAACTTACAGTTGGAAGCCGCACAAGCATCCAGCGAGAAAGACGACGACGGAACCTTATCCTACTATCTCCACAGATCAGAAGATCTTGAAGAACACGAGAGACAAAATTTGAACAGGTACTTGGATGCTGTAAAAAATCGAAACAAAAGAGACGTTACGGTATTTGAGAAGGCTGTGGTGAATTGAAAATGTGTTAAAGTAGGTATGCACCTGTTCTCCGAACAATAACTAGCACATATTATGTTTTACCACTATTGTTTTAACGATGTTAGTGACTACACTGTAGATGAGATTAAATAGACATTATATGTAATCAGTCTTATTATTTCATTCCTTCGCTCTAACTCAAACTTCTGTTAATTTCTTAAGACCTCTTAAGAAATTATTATTAAGACTTATTTCTTAAGACCTCTTAAGAAATTATTGTAAGTTAGAGTTAGGGCGATCTTAACCCTGGGGCAATACAATCGAACTAGAATATAATATATCTCGGTATAAGTCACTTTTGTCCGCTTTTTCCATAATGCAACATGGATTTGCTCTCAAATAAAGAGTTACTTATTCCATGGATCTGTCATGACTAAATTTTACTCTCATTTAGTTGAACCGGTCATTGTTTCGAGACTAAATTTTATTCTCACCTGGTTAAATCGACTCTAAGCAAGTATATCAATGAATAATTTCTTATATTTTGTTTCTTTCGTCCTGCAGCCTCTAATAACTTCAAAACATAGGTATGTATCTAATTTGCCGTGTTTAGGTGCTCAAATGTTGGTAATTGTAGCGTCGATCTACAATCACTGTTTTAAAAATCATTATACTCTACCATGCAAGGACTACATTTGAAGAATGTCGATATAAATGCCAAACGTGCAGCGAAAACCAAATTTCCTTAAATTAGACATACGCTTTTCACGATAACGAGATAAATATAAATATATGATCGCGGTAACATATCAACGGAAGGCCAAAATTGTTAGTGGTTGTTTTGGTTTTAATAAGATGTCCCAACTCTGACATAGGTACGCATATTATATTATACGAGTCTGTTATTACACGGCCCAATACCCTGAGGAAATTTGGCGAGTTAAACGAAATGTCTTAGGTAAACCACTCGAGACGTATTAAGCTACCTCTGTCGAGTACCAATTTAAATTGTACAAACTATGTAAACACTAATTTTCATTTGTAAATCGTGTTAAACAAATATTTAAACATACAATTTTAGATACTCTCTCTAGTATACATTGTTCATGACAAGGCACCATATGGCCGCAGAGTGATAAAGGGCCGCTAGATAAAGTCATGCACCGCACTAGGCGATTACAAAACAAAAACAGAAGCGCGCCCTTTGTTTACAATGACGCATGCGGCGGCGTGAACCCATGCAATCTATAAACCGCGGAGTCGTTTACCTTCCGCGCGCCGAGACGCCCGCCATGTGCGCGCACGCGTGAGCTGCGAGCAGAGCGACGCGCGATGCAGACTGGCGGAGCCCGCGGCGGCGCGCGCGCCTCGTGCTGGCTGCGGGCGGCGCTGGCCCTGGCCGGCCTGGCCGCGCTGGCCGACGCCTGGCGCCCCCCGCCGCAGCCGCTGCTGCTCACCCCCGCGCTGCCCACGCGCTCGCGCCGCCACGCGCCGCACGGCGTCAGGCACATACAGCTCCTCGGGTGGCACTTGGAACTGCGAGAGAACACCGCCATCCGCTCGCCCTACTACAACGAATGTCAATTTTACAAAGGACGTGTACTCTACGAACAGCGATCGTCAGCGACGCTGACGGAATGTGGCGATCAACTGTACGGACTGCTGCAAGTGGATGGCGAGGAGTTTGTCCTACAACCGACCACTGGCCAGGATAGCGGCGGTGCCCATGTGCTACGACGCCGCGACGTGCTGCTGTCGGAGCAGCCGGCGGCCTACAACCTCACCGGTGACACGGTGCCGGACCTTGAACTTGACTTGTCGGACGATGACACTCCTCCAACTCCCGCGCCAACTATACGATTCCGACATTCCTCCCAATCTGATGTAGAGGAGTACCAGAACATCATGACAGTTTCCAGGCCAGCGTCAGGTGTGTGCCGAGCTTAGTATTGAGTGTGTGCTTACCCTGAATCAAATTCTGATAGTGTATTTTATTACAGGTGTGCAAGGACTGTGGTTAGAGATGGCTATAGTGGCGGATCATACTATGATGAAATTTCACGGTCAAGAGCGAGTAAAGCACTACATTTTAGCTTTAATGAACATTGTAAGTACGAACATGCATCTAAATAAAAATGATTGATGTGATTTATTTTCGTGCAGTACTTCAGACCGACCGACGCTGTTTACATAGTACATTATAATTTATTACTATAACGTTTTAGGTCAGTGCAATATTCAACGATCCTTCCGTCAATTCGAACATGACGTTAGTTATCAACAAACTGTTCCTATACGAAGAGAAAGACTCAGTGGTAAAATATGGAAACGTGAAAAAAACGTTAGAAGCCGTAAACAAGTGGAACTACAGACATTTAATGAAATTACCTCCAGGTGAGTGAAAGGCCACGATGTGTCTGCCAAATTTTATTTTTGTAATTAAGACACTATGCAAACGCAAAACGGAGTATGCAGTGTAAGTTACTAAAACATGAAACAATGTAGATGTACCAGATTGTGTTCCACTAATTATGGTACGACTAATACGCGGTGCGTGTGATGCCCCTAAAAGCGTTCAACATGACTCCATTCAACCGTGTATATGGCCACGCGCCTAATTTATGGCCGCTATCTAGGACTCTTAAACGCCTGAATGGTTTTGTGAGTCAGAGTTTCATTTAAGGTGAATTCTGAGTTGACGGAATGTTCTTTTACCAACTATGTTCAAATTCAATCAAACGAGAGTGAACTTTAGTCTTAGAAATTAGTCAAAACTCGTGAGTAAATAATTGTTTTCGTGAAATAAGTGGACAAGAGTTACTTATGCCGAGATTTGTTCTCGTTTGGTTAAATTTACCTTAAAGGTATAAATTACCATAAATATTCGTATTTTTCTCAGAAGCTTCTGGTAATGAAAAGATTGGCATTAAATATCTACTGGCACAGTCCAAGAGTTGACTGTGTCCAACTCCAGCCACTTTAATAAAGAGAAATGCATTGTAGTATACATTGCTGTGATTGCTGCGCCTGAGCAAACATAAAGCTCTCCTCTGCATTCATCCTTCAGTTAGTAGTCGAGACTCGAGAGTAGTCCGATAACAGCTATGATGTCGAGTCAGAGAATAAAGTCAAACACAAATATTAGGAGTCGTGTGCGAAGCGCACAAGGGGGGTTTACCTCGAGTTTGAGGGAGCCTTCTCTTCAGTAATCAAACGAGTTTCACTCACAAATTCGCAATGAGTTGTTTATTAACAAAGTTTGACTTTGCTTATTTTATATATTTTCTTATACTTTTCGCAAAAATGTTATTGTTTGTTTGCAGTTATCTCTTTGCTCTCGTTTCTCTGCTGGGACTAGGTATTTTAGTTATTAAGTCCTGCTAGAAGACATAAACTGATGCAAGTTTAAAAAAGTGATATTTCTACCACTTAAATACGTTTTAATGAACGTAGAATGAACTAAGTAAAACTTTTGCAGCAGTCGCAACGCGGAATGATTAAGAGTAGGTTACGTGTAGAATTTAAATTGCCACCTAGTTGTGAGTCGATGCCTACCTGCGTGAAAATACAGGCTTTTAAGCCGCCATCATTGTTTTCAATATTGTTTTGTCCGTTTTCCTAAGAATTTGATACAAAAGTGCGTCATATAATTGTGTGTGTGTGTATAGAAAGTCAAACTATGACACACTTATTCTTATTGTATCAATTTCTTAAAACATGTGTGCCAGAATTTTACTACTTAGTCAAGATTTTGGTTGGGACTTATTCGGGTAAATATGACTGTATTTTAATTACACATGTTAAACTAGGTTAACTAGGTATATCTATTTCATCTATGAAGTTGAATTGGCTAAAAAACATTCTAATGCATTTGAGCAGCGACATTTTTGTGAATTCTTTCACTAGGAGTCTGTCACATCTTTTAAACTAAGTAAGTTCGCTATCAGTACGTCTAGTGTGTTCATTTCGATGGTGCAGTCGTTAACGAATTCGTTTGCGAGTTGTCGCGGAATGTACGGAGACTTGTCGACCGTGGCAGTTGTGCAAACGTTCCGCTGTCGGCGTCGTCTCGCTTTCCATACAATTTTGTGATAACTCGCAAACGAATTCGTTAACGACTGCACCATCGAAATGAACACACTAGACGTACTGTAATACTAATAACAAACCATGTCTCTAGATCGCGCCGGCTGGGACGCGACGGCGTGGCTGACGCGCGCGCCGCTCGGCGGGCCCTCGGGCTTCGCGCCCGTCGGCGGCGTGTGCTCGCGCACGCGCAGCGCCGCCATCGTCCACGACGAGGGGCTCACCAGCGCCTTCGTCATCGCCCACGAACTCGCTCACCTGTAAGTGCCAACTTCTCCAATCTTCTTCCAAGAAACTCCAAACGTACTGCGGAAGCAGGGCAGCGCGGCGCGGTGGAGTCGCTGTATCGGTGGCAATACAGTAAAAGCTCTTTATTCGCGGGGGATACGTTCCAAAAATGTGCCGCGAATACAGAAACTGTGAATACGGAATGGTAATTTGTATGAAATTATAAGGGATACGTTCCTAGGTAGCAAAAAATAACACTTCGTTCCATAGACGGATCAATATTACGAATTAAATGTCACGTTCACAGTCCTTGTTGAAGGCTCTTCTTGAATGGGTTGTGAATTTAACACTTCTTCCAAGTCGTTTTCAGTCAAATCTTCACTTTGCGATTTAAGCAATTCCTGAATGTCATTTATCTTGTTCTATGAGTTCGAACCCATCTCGTCCTATGTTTGCAGTCAAAGTTTGAATTTGCGCAGATTCTTCGTCATTTTCCGCAATAAATCCGCGAATAACGAAATTTGCGCCGCGAATACAGGAATTGGGTCACAATTTTTTAATCCGCGAATAGTGAAAGCGCGAATAAGGAGCTTTTACTGTACTCAAAATCAAATAAAATGAATAAGTGCGCACATTGTACTAGCAGAGAAATAAGCGTTTCGTTCATACTAGCACGCCAAAGCCGTTCCGCTCCGCTTCCGCTGTCAGGTTGTTTGGAGCTTAACTACTTAGGTGCTGCGCAGACGATAGGATAGACTATCCGTGACGCACTTTTAGTCTGTGAAAATAGAAAACCTATGCAATTATACACCTATGCAGTAACGCTCACGACGCGTAAAAATTCCGGCGCACAATTCATACAATCCATACAGACTTTTTGTGCGCAGCAGACCCGATCGCACAAAAAGTGTGCCGACTGCGCTGCATCTTAAGACGATGGGCTCCGATTTCTTCTTCCCCCATTTATACACGCGAGTGAATTGTGTCTTTAGCTCCTACTTATTCTATTAAGACAAGATTAGCCAATTATTAAAATCACTGTTTTGCGGATATATTTTTCTTTTCAATCAGCTCACAATTGTCATAATTATTAAATATATACAAATCACTGTAATTTATGTCAATACCGAGTTCAGTCGTCAAATACTAGTTAAACAAAAAAAAAATTATAAAAACCAAAAATAATAAAACTAATACTAACAAACCAAAACCAATTATTAACTTTAATATGTTTCTATCAGTCCTATGTGACTTCGGTCTAGAATCACACCTCTCCATTTTCTTCCGTGGAGGTCGTAAGAGGCAACAACCTGTCACTTTTATACCTCTTACATCTGTTTTTTTTTTAAATCCTAAAATTATGCTAGAAATGGCTATGAAACGTGAAACAGTCGAATCAGACGTAATTGTATGTTGTTGCGTGTGTTATTCTTTTGTTTGATAAGCACAAACCACAAAGTATTAAGAACTGCCTAAAATACTAAAATCGTAAGTGCGCCATCCAGTAACTCCAACAGCTTAATTTCACGTTCTTAAAGCTTTCAATCTGGGAATGCTTTTACAATACATGTACACAGCAGCAATGCGAACATTGTGCTGTACAGAGATACGGCGCACATCCTTCGACTCGAAATAGACGTTTAGTCCATTGATGCACTCTGGTACCTATCTGTGGTGCGGTCCGCCATTCCGTTTTGGCGAGCATAGTTAATTATGGCTTAACCGTGTGTACAAAATTAATTTAAGTCTACCTTTAGGGTGTTTTTTGTCAAATTCTAATAGTTAGAAGTATGCACGTAAAACCGCATCGAATTTAATTTTAAAGATCTACACAGGGACATATATCGGGAAGCGACTTTGTTCTATGTAGTGTTAACGATAGTGCAGTTATCAAGAATAAACGTTTCTACCATTGCAACTTCTGACTGGAACGTCGAAAAGCATCTGGCCAAAATCGCTAACGATATTCTCTAATTTTCCTATAAACTTTACTAGTGAAATATTCCCACGCTCTTTCTTTGTATTCCTGAAGCGTAACTTTGTTAGGGTTCCGTACCCAAAGGGTAAAAACGGGACCCTATTACTGAGACTTCGCTGTCTGTCCGTCCGTCCGTCCGTCCGTCTGTCTGTCACCAGGCTGTATCTCACGAACCGTGAGAGCTAGAGAGTTGAAATTTTCACAGATGATGTATTTCTGTTGCCGCTATAACAACAAATACTAAAATTAAAATAATTATAATAATTAAGGGGGGCTCCCATACAAAAAACGTGTTTTTTTTTTGCTATTTTGGATCTATTTAAATAACTGTAACAGGTAAATACTTGAAATGCTCACAGAATATTTAATTAAATATTGACTTTAAAAGAAAATAATTAAAATAAAATAAAATTAGTATTTAAGGGGGGCTCCCATACAAAAAACCTATTTTTTTGCAGTTTGTTTTTTGCTGTTTTGGGTCTATTTAAATAACTGTAACAGCTAAATACTTGAAATGCTCACAGAATGTTTAATTAAATATCTACTTTAAAAATAAATAATTGAATAAAAATAAAATTAGTATTTAAGGGGGGCTCCCATACAAAAATTCTGAATTTTTGCAGTTTTTGGTACGGAACCCTTCGTGCGCGAGTCCGACTCGCACTTGGCAGGTTTATTTCATAAATTACGCAAAGTCTATATTATTTAGTTACTGGCGCGTCAGCATTTCGCGCTCCTGTTACGAACTTGGCCGTGTTACTTATAAACATGTTGATTTAACATTCCGTGTAAACAGTGCAGTGACGTCGTCGTTGCAAAAGTTTTCAACAATAAACGACCTCGGAGCAATAACAAAACGTTTCTTGGCAAATATTACAGGAGGAAGTGTAATTGCATTGGCACGAAATCCTTTGTGCTGGGCTTGTCCTCAGGCCGTGCGATATGTGAATTTAATTACAATTCATTGTTTGCATTCCATTAAGGCTTAAACACGTCCCACGATCGTCTGCCGGCGAAGGGAGCAGACATACGGCCCTAACGCTGCTCCGAGCTTCACCACAATGTTGTGGCTGCTGTCCCGTTGTCCAGTCGGTATTTTAATCGTGTTTGGCGATGATTTGTTAAACGCGGGTACTGGCAAACAAAAGAACATTAACAGGCAACGATACTTACTCAGATAATCCGGCGTTTTTGTTGTTAAATTCGCAACGTCGCAAAAGTCGATATGAAAAATTAATCCTTCAACAAGCCAAAGCAATCAGCGAAGTGCTCGCATCCACAGGGAGATTAAACGGCGTTAAAATTGTATATCAATTGAAATGGTTGTTTCGATATGTACACCTGCTTCCGTTAGATAAAAATACACCGAATTGTAATTAACTCTAATTTTAATGAGCTTGAAACCCCACTTATCAAAATGTAAATACTAAATACGAGTACCTAATTTTTTGAAGTCACAATGATTAGAGATGGGCCGATGCCGACACGTACGGAAACATACAATGCTGACATGTACGGAAGTTATTAAGTACTTACTAGTAAAAATCACGAAACTTTTAAGCATTCTCAATTGGTAGTTTATAATTAGTATTTATAGAGCAAAAATAGGTAGATAGGTACCCACCTACAGCCAATATTTCTAAACACTCGACCCGGGTTCCATGCTCATTTGAAACAAAAGCTTGTGGGTGAATACAATTGTTCCACGAATCTTATTTACAATTTTTTAAATTTATTTATCTACCCGTGGTAGGGTGACCGCACCAGTAATGGACATAGAACCAGTAATGGACAATGACTCTTATTTACTACCCACTAAGGAAAAGACATTTGTTTTACAACAATCAATTCACAACTCTATGGTCTTTAAATTATGAATGAAGTGTCCATCACTGGTGCTTGTCAGCTTAAACCGTCCATAACTGGTGCCGTCACCCTACCTATTCTATTTCATATATTTACGAATTTATTTTAAAGCTATAATACATATTGACTTTATAATGGGAAGGAAGCGATAGTCACTCGCAAAAACGGAGGTCAAGAGTCCACAAACGTCTTTGAAAACGTACGCGAGGTATGTGGCTAGTACAGATATTGTATGTACCTACTACGTCACGCGATCCCGGGCAGCGATATCGAGCGCATAGGGCTGCATCCCGGGCGCCGCTCCCGGGCAATGAATCAGAGTTCAGAGTGCATGCAACAAAGATCCCTTTGCAATATTTTAATTAGCGTTCCCCGTTCATTCAAGTACGTAAATGGCGAGTTCATTTGCGCCGTGGATACATTTATATTTGTAACGGGCCTCGAGACCAATCAACATGGCGACACCGTTTTAAATTACGGCCGGAATATCGATGTTTTCACACTTTGGTATAACTTGATTCTATGATGTCATTGGATAAGTGTGGCGCTGTTGCTAGCCGCTTTTGGCACGCAAGTGTGATGTTTGTAGCGATTAGTGCAATATACATACAAATAACTTGGTAGTTTTTATCGGAATATTTTTTTAATGGCAGGAGACTTGTTGGTCTGTTCACGTTCATAATGCAAAGTCACATAAAAAATACTTTTTCTTAGCTTATTTGTACATGTAGGTAAAAATTTCAAAAACATAAAATGTAAGATTAGTACCAACTTCAAAGAAATAGTTACGATTTATAATAGCACGCTTTACGCCGCTTTCCTACAAGATGTTTACGTTTAAGTAGTTCTGACTCGCTTATCTAATCGAGCGACTACATAATAAACTTGCACTTATTATAAACCAAGTGGACGGGTACGTAAGTGGTTCTTTATAATCGTTTTAATTAAATTAAATGCCATGTAGGTAGTCTATGCTGCGTCATAAAGTTCATCGTTGTTTTATACTAAAGCGCTGGTTGCGGCTTAGATTAAAAGAAAGTCGAGGATTATGCGAGATTTTTTAAGTTCTAGCTCTAAACTTTGCTTAACTGAAATGCTCATACTTAATGAAACTTCAGACTATTAAGCCACTTTATGTAGCGCATTAAAGAAATCCAATTATTAATACAAAATTTTCTTTTTTTGATAGGAATAGTAGTAATTCTTGGAATATTATTGTTGTCGAATAAAATGGTGAAGATGTGTGTCTGCTTAAGTGAAAGTCGATTTGAAAACATAAAAATTGACACTGTATTTAATTATTCTAAACCAATAAGTCGGGAGAAAAGTAATGAAAAGAAAACATCTAAAATATGCCATCCGCGGCCAGTAAACTAATTTTTCCTAACGAAGGCCGGACATAAATGAAAACGAAGTGACCTTTAAAGTAAAGAAAGCGAATGTTCGAGGAAAAATATTCGCATAAAATATTCAATAGGCTGTCAGTTTCCTTTCAAAAGATCGCAAAGTGAACCTTTTTCTGGGAATGGTGGAATAATACAGGTTCATTGCTCATCGGATAGTTACCGCATCTCTTTGGTCTATTTCGGTGCGATTGATTGGGAGTGAAACCGATTGATGTCGACATGCAAGGTTACGTGTGCTCGCGGCTGCCGACCAGCCCGATACGATTGCTCTGTACGCGTTGGAAACATACCTATATTCAAGCTAATAGAAACATCGAGGCTATGTAATTCCGGATAAGTTTCTGCTGCAGTTATAATAAAAATAACAATTCAGTAATTCATTAGGAAATCTATTCAGATTAATGCAGATCAGATTAGTTCTAATTAGCATCGTAGTAAGCTGAATAAAGTAGCCTGCCTAGAAAGGGACTTGATGATGTATGTACGAATTAATTACTTTAATTTACATTTAAAACACGAATTACTTTTAGGTCCGTGCATGGCTGTAAAACGGTAACGAGTTTCTTTGGCTCTACATATTACGTAGCTTAGAATCCAAGTGTATTCACAAAAACCGTACACCATACCAAATACTTTGATAGAAACATCTCTAACAATACCACATCAAATTTACATCGGTATTCACCATACGTATCTATGTAGGTATATTCATTGTCGGGTATTTATACTCGTTTTTATTCATTTACCGAATTATTAGGTAGTAGTCGTGTGCACTGTTAGTACGGGTAGCTACCATAACAAAGACGCCTCTACATCTTTACTATGCTCATACATAATTATTTGTGCGGTCTAACCGCGGTGTAAGCCGGGTCCGGCCGCTGTGAGGGATGTGATCCCGTGTTCAGATGCATCCCTGTGCCACTAAGCGGTGGTTTAATTCCAATATCTATAGTTACAATTCGTGGGGTTTGAAATGGTACTACGTTATAATAATAGTGATTAGCATGCCAATTCTCTGTATAGAAAAATAATGACCACTTCAGATTTCGTTGCCATTTCTGGCACAAACCGTACAAAATAGGTATGCTAAAAGTTGTTACGTGTGTTGTAACAGGTATTGATAAATTGTTATTGTTACAGCCTATTTCCTATACAAACTGTACATTGTTATTTAGTTTAAAAGATTTAACTAACTAATGGTAGTAAAAACAACTAGACAACGCCAATCGTCACACGTCATTATCAACTGGCCACAGCTCAAAAGCTCACAACATAAACGGGTCCGCACCTAGCACTTATCAAGTCTGGTCGCCCTCTTAACGCATGTTCACTGCGCTTTACTGCTGCGACTTATTCTAAAAATAAAACAATTCCCACACATGTTGACCTTTTGATGTGCACATGTACCAGCAAATGTACTTTAAATGTATTTCAGTCGCGGTCATCTGTCACAGTTTGAAAGAGGGATCCCGACCGTAGGTAATCCAGACTTAGTCCGTTTTACTTTTCCTTTGTCCCAAATGTAGCTTATTTTCAGCCCGGCCAGGGGTACGGCGCAAAAGATTTTGTTCCTATAGTTCGCGATAGTTCTTTGTTTTTTTTTGGTGACGCTGCTAAAATAAAGGTTGAATTGAAAATGAGAATGCAAGAATCATTGAAACAATCGTACAATTTCACAATTTTGTCAACGATTTAGCTCAATTTATGAAAAATAGACTTGAGTAGACTTTAGGCGACAAGCTACGGTACCTACGTACCTTGTCACTATCTAACTTCAACCGTGTAGTATCAGGTCTACAATAACACCTCTATATTTCTTATGGATGTCATATAGGTATAAGAAGCGGCTAAGGAAATAAATTTAGGTATGTTTTTAGTGACAGGCCAGCAACCTGGGTCCTGTAACACAGGGTTTCCTAGCTCAGGACTCAGGGCCATGATCCGCCTTGTTTTGTTCATTTTACAAAATAAACCTGTCACTAATGTACTTTTTTCGTCTATGTTTAAACTTAAAGTTATATCTAATAATTTTAAACAAAAAAAAACCGACTTCAAATTAGCTTTATCCTGAAAGCAAACTTCTGTTTATGTACATATTTACTAAAGGTCAGGTAGGTATACGCCGTAGCTCTCAGCAGATTCAAGGCAAGGCTTTAGAAG